>LZPO01097335.1:0-13402 GCA_001675575.1 Neotoma lepida | reverse complement strand
TAAAGAGATAATTGCTCAACTGTAGTTAGGGCAATTACAGGAGTTTCAGGTAAAGTCACTGTGACCTTATGTGTCTGTGTAAACCCTCCCAAAGTTCTCAGGAAGAACCTCAATTGCTTGACCACTGGAATGTCACAAGACATTCAGGTGATAATGATTATTTGGCTCTGGAATGTCACAAGACATTCAGGTGATAATGATTATTTTGCTCTGGAATGTCACAAGACATTCAGGTGATAATGATTATTTGGCTCTGGAATGTCCCAACCTTAGTCTCCATGGCGATGAGCACCCACCTATAATTAAGCCAAACTTTGTGGAAAGTCCCTAGATACGAACCAATCAAAAATAGATCTGTATGAAAACTGTAATCTCATGATTTTTGCCTTTAAAAACTGTGTGTGATTTCAGTTCGGNGCTTCTCTTGCTCTGTGGAGTAAGGGGGCCCGATTGTACAATCGTTTACTCTTAAAATAAATCCTCATGCAGATTGCATCAACTGGACTGGAGTCTGGGTTTCTGGGGGCCCCTCTTCCCCAGAAGGTAGTGCCCTGAGTTTGGGGTTTATCAATAGGACCCTGAGCTGGCCAGTGTACCTACCCGAATACTGGCAAGCAAATGCACACAGGGAGTGCTTTTAGTGGCTAAAGCTGAGGATCCCAGGGATAGGCCAGCATGATGCCTAAACGCTAACAATAGGTGCTGTTAGGCCTTGGCACAACATGACTTTTTAGTTCTCTGTCCCACAGAGAGAAGGGGGAAGGGAGAGAGGAATAGGGAAGGAAAAAGGAGAGAGAGGGAGGGAGGGGAGGGAGGGAGGGAGGGAGAGAGAGAGACAGAGACAGAGACAGAGAGAAGAGAGAGACAGAGAGACAGAGAAAAGAGACTTGAAGTGGGGGCAGGGCATGACCTGTTTTTATCTGGCTGAGAGATCTGGCCTTTCTCAGTGATCTTAAAGGAGCTAACCCAGATCTAACAATGTTTTTATCTGAAAAGGAAATGCAGATGCTGGCTCCGTGAGTCCAGATTTGGATAGACTTTCAATAAAAATTTCCTTCTGAAGAGAAAAACCCTGCCCAGCACAAGTTTTTGTCTATTTTTTTTTTACTATAACTCTTTGTTATGGTTAATTTTGATTGTCAACCTAATAGGATCTAGAGTCATACTGGGTGGGTTTGTGAGGTATTTTCAGAAAGTCAACCCTTCTGCAGGATGGGAAACACCCTGGCCTTCAAGTGAGGGGCCAAGATATAAAGGAGGAAAGAATAGTCCAGCCTGCCTCTGCTTCCTGTTGAGTGCAGTCTCTGTTGCTGCTGTGGCGATGCTCCACTGATGCAAGACTGCAACTTCTTTAGCTTTACAATATGGACTGAAGACCAGTAATTCTCCAGGGATCTTCCAGGCCTGTAGCGTCAACTGCTGAGGCATCCAGACTCAAATGAGGGGCTTCCAGGCTCTCAGACTCTCTAACATCANACAGCCATTGTTGGTCTACTCAGGCCCTAACATATAAGCAAACCTAGGGAATTCTTTTTAAAAATATGTATTTCTCCAGTTCTGTTCTACCAGAGAACCATTTGTAATGTACCTGTGCCCTATAAAATCCCTTTGCAGTCCCCGATTTCTTAAAGGAAGGGATGATTAAGAAGGAGCATTTTCTTTATATTTTCCTCAGGAAAAGTCTTGAGTGAACATGTTTCCTTCCACTAAATATTATCTCACACGCTTTTAGTGGAACATCAAACAATATAGACCTTTAATTCTTTAGCAATTCTAGAATTACAAATACTACCAATTAAGAGCTAGAAACTAAACTGTAATTTTGTCCTTGGAGAGAACTGAGTACTACAAGTACCATGCACTAGCAAGTTACGGAAGATGTTGGGGTAGCAGAATGGACAGGTCAGTAAGTTGTTGCTTCAGTGTCTCACTCAAAGTCTATTTTTCCTCACTAAAGTTATGACCCGTAAATAACTGTACTTCCCTTATGACTGGCAAAGTGCTTGTGATGGTCATGCTTTTGTGCCATAGAACATGCCATAGTAATTCAGGTGGCACAGACTAAAAGTTATTGATGTCTTCTTCAGCTCAAGATTTCTTTACATTGTTTTGAGGTGAAAATATAAATGTGAAAATTTCCCAACAAATAGGACTTCTTGCAAATAAAAGTAATTTCTCCTGCCAGTATATGATGAAAGTGTAATGATACTTTCTGGTGTAGATTGAAAGGGTCTGTGCAGCTGTCATAACAGACAGTGAAACAATCCATGAAGAGGTGAGAATGAAAACTCAGTTCAGTTTGACTTCATCAGACTGGATCAAAAAGTNTGATGCCAGGCAGTTTATTGCTAACTGTACAATTTGGGGAGAAGCAAACTAGTTAGCTATGAAGATCCTTGAAGTTCATTGGGAATTATATGAGTTACTTTTCTATTGCTGTGATAAAATGCCATGACCAAAAGCAAATTGGGAAGGAAAGAGTTTCTTTTATCTTACACTTCCAGATAACAGTCCATCATAGAAGAAAGTTGTAGAAGGCAATGGGTTTTTGTGCTTACAGATAAGCCATAGGAGAACCTGCAGTGTTAAACACACAAGGTTGTTCCTTCAAGAGAAGGAATGCAATACCTGTTATCTGCCCAGAAGGCTGGAGCAGCTGTGCTTCCTAGCCTAGTGACCTTTGTGCTGTCTGTATGGCCAGAGACTTTCCCACTACTGGACCCTCACTAGACCCTTATTGAAAGCTTGTTTTCCTCAGTCAATCTATAGAACATATCTTTATAGACTTTACAAAGAGTTTTGATGTAGTCACATCAAATCTGTATTGAATTAGCTTACTTTGTTCCTCAAGGAAATTTATGTAAGTTTTGCTGTGCAGGTGGAATTGAGTTAATTATCACCAGCATAGTTTTCATCAAATTGTGCTTTGCTTAAATATGCTTAAAATAAACAACTAAGGGTTAAAACTCCTGAAATTTGATCCAACATTGGCTACTGAGTTGTGTTGAGCCAAACTGCCTTCATGCTCAGAATTGTCACTCTGCTGTCCCTGAGGGTTACAGAGACCCAAGCAGGAAGTCAAGGCAGGAACTCAAGGTAGGAACCTGGAGCAGGAACTGCAGCAGAGACCATGGCTTGCTAGCTTGCTCCTCATGGCTTGATCAGCCTGCTTTCTTATACAACTGGGAACCACCTGCCCCTGGCGTCTCCTCCCTTCTTTCCAGCATCCTCTGTGCTTGGAAACCCTGCCTAGCTATTGGCTGTTCAGCTTTTTATTAAACCAATCAGAGTGATATATCTTCACAGTGTACAAAAAGATTATTCCACAACAGGAGCTGGTGCCATTAAGGGCACAGCTGCATCAAAAAGTGAGACAGAGAAGCTGACCAGAGCAGGAAGTGAAGATGAGCTTCCTCTGCCATCATGACTTTCCCCCAGTCCTATTCTAAGTAATTTCATGGAAAGTAACTGCTTACACTCCCATCTTTCTGCCTCAAAAACATTCTTTTCCTCACTAAAGTCTTTGCTTTCAGGCTCCTAAAGCTGCAATGTCTTTTCCTTTCCTCATCTCTTCCCATCTGTCTTCACATCGAATGCCAACAAGTGAACTGGAGGTGGGGGTAAAAAGTCACTTTGCATGTCAAGACACTGGCATTTGTGCCCTTCAGGTGGTGCAGAATTTTCACATCCAGATTTCCTGGCAAATGAAGGAGAAATAACAAGCAGCTCATATTTGCAGCCAGCCAGCCTAGGTGGCATTCCTTCTAGTGAAATCTCATAAATCTGGGACCAGAGCTGGTTTGACAAGAGGAGGATTTGGGTGGCCTATCTGCTCTGTGGGTGCAGCTTTGAGATGCAGAAGAAAACAAACTAAAGGCCTCAGGTTTTTCATGGAATCACTTCTACAAAAGATTGCAGATTTAAAAGGTGTAACATTTAAAAATGTGAGAATTATCTTCCTTTGATGGCTACTGGCTAAAAACAGATACCTACAGGCTTGAGGCTGACTTGATAGAAAGACTCTTTGTTGCCATTTTCAAGAAAAAGATGGCTATAATCTGAGTGCATCACCTACTGTATCTCATGGGTTATTTTTTAAATATAACCTAGATATATTCATAAAAGAACTATCTATTTAGCTGTTCTCTTTGCCAAGGCAAAGAAATACAATATTGCAATTGACTACTTTGTTTGAAGAATGTTCCAGATTAGATTTCTCTCTCTAAGGGGAAGAGAGATGTGTGTACAAATATATTTTGCAAAATTGGCTTGAAAATACTGATGGGTATGCTTCTGAATGAAAACCGATCTGGTTTTACTTTTCATTATGGATTGGGAAGAGTTTTTGAACTTGGGATAGCCATTGTTTGCCAAATAAAAGAACCAACAGGCAAAGAAACAAATCAATTTTCCCCCTAAATAGTTAATAATAATACAGCAGGATAGCAATATAATTCAAGTAATATTTTCAATAAATTAATGGGCTTTTGATGAGGCAGCAGACACTTGGAAAAGACCAAGCTGACAGATGGACACAAATAAAGCTACAGGAATACAGGAAGGTTGATAAACAATGCCTGCAGGCCATCCTTATCCTCCTTGTTAATTAACCACCTCTCTTTTCTTCTGACAGCTAAGTTTATTTTCTCTTTCATTCTGAAAATACTCTGTTATATGCTTTTTAAAAGTTTCTGATAGTTCCCACCCATGATTCTTTTTTTTTTTTAAATCTGAAATCAGCTTTGATTTCCAGTCCTGTATTCCTTCCCACATTTCATCCAATGGGATTTTCTCCAGGGAGAAAACAAAGACATTCTCTTTTTCTTGTCAGGTTCCTAACCATTTCCCTGCTATTAATGTCTAACAATTTACCAGCCCCAGGGACTATGTGTGGTGTTCTTCTTCCTTTCCGCATGCCTGGGGCTCTCTTTGCCCATCACTAAAAGTACAGCACAATATAATTGAGCTTCCACTCCTATTTTTCCCCTTAAAATTTTTTTACAAATGGGTTAGTTCTGTCAGGCATCTTTCAGAGGTTTGTGTTTCCTAGTGTCTGGTGTGGCTGTCTGACAGTGCCATTTAATGGAAGGTGCTATCATTGGGCTTTGCAAGCAGGTCTGGGGTCATGTTCTGGTTCTGTCACTAGCTGGGTGACCTTGGATGAATTCATCCCTCTTAGCCAGTGTCTTCATTCCAATAACAGTTCCTTCTGAGTTTGTTGATGGGTCTGAGGGAGTTAGAGTACATACATCACCTGGTACCTCCTTTCATTTCTCTGATAGCAGAAATGGAGAGGTCATAAGCACTCAAGGGAACTCNGGGCCCATCATGAGTTTCCCTTCTGGGGAATTTAATACCATCTCTTCCTTCCATAAAGAAGACACAGTTCCTGTGTCAAAGAGCATTGTATTTTTTNAATAGCATTTTCTGGGCTCAATTTTCTTTTTAGGCCAGTAGAAAACAGAGTTGAGTTTCTATGATCCAGCAGATACCTAGTAGAGCTCTCTTGGTATCTCTATTCTTCTATTATATTGCAAGCCCTCAATGGACTNTTTTGAGGAGACCATGGATAACAGGAAATACTACTGTGGAACATCAAAAGGCTACAATGATATGTTCCAAGGATTTGACTAAGTTGTGTAATTTAGCTCTGTATCAACTAACACATCCTCAGAAAAGCCTTTCCAACTACACAATGAAAAATACTGCACCCAGTCACCCCTCAGTTGTCACTTTGCTTTGCTGTCAACTCACCACTTGCCACTGTGAGAAATTATTGCTGGGCTGGGTGTGTGTGGCTCAATCGGCAAAGTGCTTGCAGTTACACAAGCATGAAGGTCTGAGTTTGATCTCCAGCTCCCACATAAAAGCTGGGTACAACAGCTATAATCTCAGCCTTGCAGTTGAAGAGATAGGAAGTTTCCTGGGCCTCAGTGACAGCTACTCTGGCCAAGTTGGAGAGCTCTGTGTTCAATGAGAGACACTGTCTTAAAACATGAGGTGGTGGGTAACAGAAGAAGACAGCTGATATGATATCAACCACACACACACACACACATACACACACACACACACACACACATTTCCTAATTTATATGTATATGCTTCTGTGATTTACTTCTTTTTTTCCTTCTAAAATTTTAATTTCACAACAGTTGGAACATACTTCTTTTGTTTTAGCCTCATGCTTAGAACAGTATATGACAGAAGTAGGCTCCCCNAAAACTTGTTATGCACGTAATTAGACTATTGTTAANCTTGCTAATGTTGAAAATGACCCCAGCACATATAAAGGAATGAATGTAACAAAAAATGTAGTTGGGGTAAACACAGCTGATTTGAACTGGTTTCTTATGTGCCAGTCGATAGGCTGGGCCCAGATGGCAATTACAATCACTTTATTTTATGACTGATCATCCCTCCCCTCTATAACACCTTCTTAGCTGGTCTTGTTGATGTTGTTCTCTCTCAATTGTTTTTACCAGAACCCTAGTTTGGATCCACTGTTGGTTCTGACTCAGTTTTTAACCCTGACTCTCTTCCTCTGGCNTTCTACCTCTCACCTAAGGTACCGCATCTTGCCATTTTGGTTCAGACTAGCCTTAAACTCACNATTTTCCTACCTCAAACTTCTGATTGCTGGGATTACAGAGGAGTGCCACCATGCTCACCTCTTCCTCGTTTGTATAACCATCAGGTTTCTCACAAGTTCTCTAGTCCTAGGCATTCACATCCCCTCTTGTTCTGACAACTGAAACACTTTGATCTTCAGCCCACAAATTCATTTCCATCTGCTACTGGGGTGTTAAGGTAGATCACATTATGCTCACAGTCTTTGCCACATGATTTTACAGTCCATCTCACTGAGGAGGCAAAGTCTGTTGATCCTGCAATCCATACCACCCTCCTGCCACCTGTTAAACTGGAGCTTAGTCACCACCTTGTTTGACCATCAAGGAAAGGTAGAGTTCAAAGTACTGTAGAGGGAAAGAAATGTCATTAGCCACTGTGTGTAGCTGAAGGAACTGTAACAAAAAACAGATAAACAAGAGGAAAGCATATAAATTCATCAAAGGTAAGTTTTGTGTAACATCCAATACTTCAAAGCAACGTGCTTTAAAACCATGTGTGTACTTATGCTTAGGTTTGATGAAAGGTGAATGTTCATGGCGAAATTGGTGAACTAGACAGAGGGGTCTGACCTAAACATAATAAAAGGGGCTGGTGGTGATAGGACTCAGTAAAGCTGAGTTTAGACTTGTTCCTGTGTCCTGTCTTCTGAGATAAGGATATTTTGTTTTCTGAGTATTTTTCAAAAGACCTGCTTCAAAGAAGACAAGGAGAGGAGAGCATGAGCTTAGGTTTTCTGTGCTGCTCCAAGCCAGAAGAGTCAAAAGAAGATGAATAACTTTTGGCTTCTGCAGTTATTTCAGATGACAAGATGTCTTATAGACTGTAGCTTGCTGTGAACATTTTTAGCATGCATATTTCAAGCCTAGTCCATCAGCATGCTTGGGAATTTGCATTTTTTAATTGTGTGTACTATCAGGAGAGTTACAGGACCAGGCTATCCTTTTGGTCCAACAACACAAGAGAAATCCATAGAGTAGAGTTTCCTAACCAAGGATGAGATGCAAATGACCCAGCTGAGCATAACNGAGCCTCAGCTTGAAGCAGTTGTCATTTAACACCAGGCTTAGGACCTATGATAAATAGTTATGGCTTTAAGCTATTGCATTTAAACAAATAATTAATATTAATTTGTATAGTATCAATTGTATACCTTTGAAAAATACTAATCAGCATATAGTACATAAACTTGACTTTGGCAGTATTTTTAATTTCAACCTTTCTAAAGGGTAGAAGGAGGCATTGCTTTTTCAAATTTTTCATTTCCATATGACCGAAGGTATCGATCGTCTTTTAGTTGCTTATTGAACATCTATTTATCTTCTTTCTGTGAATGCCCAGCCACATTTTTATCATTTAAAATAGCATGATTTGTCTTCATGTTGTTGAGTTGTGAGAATTCTTATAGATTCTGGGCACAGGTTATTGGATGTCCTTGAGATCTTTTCCTCCTGTTTGTGGCTTACCATTTTGATCTCTTATTCTATTTCATTCTTTTTCTTTTATGGATTGCATGGTTTGTATCTTACAAATTATTGAGTTTGGAGGTGGTTTGTTACTCAGCAATGGCTCACCTAGACAGAAATCTAATAGGTATTTCAAAATGGATGTGTCCAAACTGGACTTCTGATTCTCATCCTCTTGCTCTCTCTCAAATCTGCTCCTGCCACAACTGTCTTCATCTTCAGAACTTCAGTCCTTTCTTCCATTGTCAGACAAACAAACAAAAAGATAACAAATAATCTTTATTCTCCTCTCCTCACTTGCTTCACATGCAGCCATTAGTAATCCTGTTGGACTGACTTCAGATCTAATCAGGCCGTTTCTCCCAATCTCCTCCATTACAAACATGGTCCAAGTAGCCCTCTCATCTACTCTGCTTTGCTGTCCTAGTCTTGCTTTTGACTTTGTTTCATCATAACTTACTTTTAACACAAAAGCCAAGCTATCTCTATAAAATTTAAATTTTATGTTCTCTCATCTATTAAAATCTCCCCAAGCTTTCTTCATAATTCTGANTAACACTCACTGTCTTCTAGTGACCTTACCTTACTCCACCACTTCTACTGCCTCTGACATCATCTGGGAGTGCTCTCTCCAGCTGTGAGATGTTGCATGTCCTGTCCTCACCACCCTTTCAATATTCTAAGGGAAGCACACCACGCTCATGGACTTTGCATCTGGTATTCTCTGTAATACTTTTTTTCTCACATGTTTGTGACACGTGTTCATTCATTTTCTTTGATCTCTAATCAAATGTTAATTTGGTATCTAGCATTATAATATTTATTATTATTTTCACAACACTTCTCATTGCCTGATTTTTCTCCATACTTTAGTTTGCTATTTGTTTTTTTCACCCAATTTATCTCTACCATGCTATGCATTTAGGAAGAAAGTCTGGGAAATAAGGCTGTTGTTTTTGCCGCTGGATCCTCTTGGAATGAAAACTATAGTCATTTCAAGAGTATAATGATGGGGTATTAACCAATGAATGTTCTCTATATTTGGAGAGAAAGATGATGTTCTGAAAGAGTCTGAGTGTTTATCAGAGAGGATGACATACAAATCCTGGATTAGAAGGCGTTCATTGCAATTGCTCTTGAGAATTATATGCTATAATGATATGAAAAAATTTTTGGAATAAGATTTTTCTTAAAGTAGGATAAAAGTGTGTGAAAATCATGATGGTGAGAAAGCAAAGATCCATTGAATGTAAGGCACTGTAAGTTATTTTAGAGAGATTATTTCATGGCTGTGAAATAATGGGTTATTTGCCCATTCTGCTTTTTTGAGAAGCTTACATTTACATTACCCTTTCTAAAGGGTAGAAGGAGGCATTTACAGTTTCAGAAATAAGCCGTTTGTTTCTAATTGCCGTGATAACTCCAACTTTGCTCTTATATTCTAGAAAGGTTTTCCTTCTGAGACCATGGAAGACCCCATAGATGCCCACTCCTGAATCCCAGGAAACTCTGAATTGGAAGTCATAGCATATATGCAGAGGACCTGGTGCAGCTGTAACACTGTGTTTATTCTCCCTCCATGAATTTGGAACCATAATTTCCATAAAGGTTCAGCCATATTCTATTATTTTCCACTTTTACAAAAACCTCTTTAATACCACTTAAACATCTTATCTTTTTATTATTGTGTATGTACAAACTTCTTAAGAGTTCTTATTCTATGTTGTTTCAACTCCAATTTATATGCTGAAAGACTCTTGTCATGCCACAGAATTATCAAGGAAATTTTTTAAATCAAGGACAAGGGTCAAGATCAAGACTGGATAGTTGAATGAGTTAAAATAATTTATTTTGAAAATTAAATCCTTAGGAAATATATGGAACATAGGAAGGCTGATGAATGGCCTAGTTACATCTATCTGCACTTGGATTTTTTGAATTTCCCAAGTTTGTTCTGTAAAGTCTACCTCTCTCATGTGTGTAGTTCAGCTCAGAGNTTTTCTCTTTCTCATGTACTCTTATCCCAATATGTGCTTTAGAAAATCACTTCTTGGTTTTGTTTTGAAGAGGAGTTATGCTGCATATATCACCATGTTCTTGGGGGTAATCTACAATTTGATCTTCTTGCCCACAAATTCACTTTAAGGAAAATTAGAGAACTGTTCTCAGGTGTCCAGTTAGAAAGATGGAAGACTTAAGCTGGCTTTATAATGAGCCAGTGGTCTCATGATATTAAGAGTCTGGAAGGAGTTTGAGACTTAGGTTCCTCTGAGTTGCTTTTGCCTTATGAGTGGTGTTTCAGCCTCAGATTGGCATGAAGAGGGGCTGTAGTGCTTCCATGCATCATATCCAGATATAACCACTGATGGGAATGTCTTTCTGAAAATGTGTTGCTCTGATTGGTTGATAAATAAAGTTGTTTGGCCAATGGTGAGGCAGAATAAGGTTAGGCAGGACATTCGAACTAGGAGNAGGAAAAAGGAAATCAGAGCTGGGCAGACATCATCCTGCCATCTAGAGAACAGCATGTAAAGGCACACAGGTAAAGCCACGGAACACATGGTGACATAGATTTATAAAATGGGTTAATTTAAGATGTAAGAGCTAGCTAGCGAGAAGCCTGCCACAGCCATAGTTTAAAAATGATAGAAGCCTCTATGTGTTTACTTGGGTCTAAGCAGCCATGGGAGCCGAGCGGGACTAGACAAACTTTCACCTACAAACCACACCCAGGGAAGAAGCATAATTATCATCTATCTCATCATTGTTNCTTTTGGGGGTAATTGTTCCCAGATATCCCTTCTTATTCCTGACTCCAAGAAGACTTCACATCAGATAACAATGGAGGAACACTGACCTCGAGATCACCAGTGTTGTCTCTGGCTTCTCATGGGCCCCTCTTGGAGCTGGNATTGGAATCATCTTTACCTAAGTCTCATGAAAGAAGGATGGGTGACTAAAACAAAAGTAAAGGTTTCTTTTTGGAAGGAACGAAATGGGGTTGAGAAACAAGTTGTGGTAGCTACTAACTGTCATAGCTACAGAAGCCACACCTGGCCCTCAGAGCATGGATGGATGTGATAGTGAAAAGGAATTCACACTGAGATTAGTTATTAGTTGACCGTGTCCACCAGGAGGACACAACTAGTCTGAGAGTGAAAAAGACCAATATTTCTGCATGTTTGGAATAGACACACTTTAAAATATCAGTGTTGGCATTCTAACAATAAAATCCCCATGTATGAAGATCAAACTGATGGTAACACACCAAGTTAAAATATATTGCCATGAATCACACAATATCTAAATTGGGGGCTGAATGAATTATGTAAACCTTGGTTACAGGGTTTGCCACTTTAACTTGTGATGGNCAATGTAACAGGACCTAGAATCTCCCAGGAGACAAACCTATGGGCAGGTCTGTAGGGAGGTTCTAGGTTGGTTAACTGATGTGATATACTTTAAATGTGGGTTGCACAATTCCATGGGTTACAGTCCTGTTTTGTTTGAGTTCTGTTTCTGTGATAAAGACACTGTGACCCAGAGCAACTTGGGGAAGAAAAGGTTTACTTGGCTTACATGTCCAGATCACCATCCATCACTGAGGGAAGCAAGGCAGGAACCTGGANTCAGGAACTGAAGGAGATTCCTTGGAGGAACACTGCCTGCTGCCTTGCTTTCCTATGTAACCCAGGACCACCTGCCCATGGTTGGCACCACTCATGGTGAGCTGGCCCTCCCATGTCAATTATCAGTCAAGAAAATGCACCATAGACGTGCCAACAGGTAATCTGATGGAGATTTTTTTTTTACTTGAAGTTTCTTTTCCCAGATAACCCTAGTTTGTTTAAAGCTAACAAAAGCCAACCAGCACAGACCCTGAATTCCATAAAGAGAAAGCAATGAGCAGATCAGCTGCATTCATCTCTCTCTGCTTTCTGAGCACAGATGCAATGTNCCTAGCTGTCTCAAAGCTCTGATGGTGTNATCTCTGTTACTGTGACTGCTTTGAAAGAGTGTGTCAGTGAGAGAATGTCTAAGTGAGGTTGATCTGTGAGCCAGTGTGTTGGCATTTGTCTTGATTACTTTGGTTCGTAAGGGAAGATCTGGCCTGGACACAGGTGACACCATTCCCTAGATTTGGACCCTGAATTTTATAAATAAGGAGAAATCAGGATAAGCAGGATACATGTATTAATTCATTGTTCTCTGCACCTATCTGCAGATGTTGTGTAACCAGTTTTCTCAAGCTCTTGCCATGTGACTCCCCTGCTATGGTGGACAGTAACCTGGAGTTGTGAGCTAAAACAAATCCTTTTTCCATGAATTGNTTTTGTCAAGGTATTTTATCACAGCCACAGGCAATGAAACAAAGACATCAGGTATCTTGTCTCAGNAAAGGAAAATAAATGCTGACTGGCTTTGCAGGATTCTTGAAGCCCTGCTATTTTGCATATAATGGAGACCCCCTGCAAGTAATGGTGATGGCCATTATGTTATTGTTTTAGTATTCATTGTTGTTATCACACAAAATATTTTTACATGCCATAACAATGCTATTCAACTGTACACAAAGTAGTCACATAAGTGTTTACATAGAAGAACACAGTCCCAGACCAACAGCATTAAAGATAAGTTATATGGGATACAATGTCAAGGAGGAAGCAAACAACCACAATGCAACTTGGTATAGTTAAGATGGGAGGCAGCACTCTGTGAAATGTCAGATGTAATGCTGCAGCTTTAAAGCGAGAACATGTTAGAACTTGTAAATGTGCTTTGAGAATACATCTGTCTAGTTTTATATTTATTCCCTTGAGGAGCCCATCCTTGAATTATGCAAGTTCAAACTATACAGTATCTGGTGAGATGTATCCTTTGTATGAAATAAGACCTCCTTGCATTTTTATAACCAGTAATAACCCAATTTACAAAAAATAAGTCAGTGCTGCTCAGCACTTAAATAAACAAGTTCCAGGTTGTCTTTTTAATAACAAAACTGCATTTGTAGAGTCTATAGTCCATCAATTTGAATTGCTCAGAAAGTGCTTAGCAAAGCCCAAGTGCAAACAAGAGCAAAGGAAATGCTTTTTGGTGATAAGCATCAGGCAGTTAATATTTTCAAAGCATTAGCTCAGACATGAGGTGCTAAATTAATTTTCTTGAAGTGTTGAGAAGAAGGCCATTATTAACCTAATCCAGCTTCTTGCTTGTGCACAGCTAACAGGGTCATCACTGTGTTACAGTCAGCTGAGACATGATTTATGCCATTCATTATTTTTTGAAAGGAGGAGTGTTGCATTTTT
>LZPO01097334.1:116294-129899 GCA_001675575.1 Neotoma lepida | reverse complement strand
CTGTTGCCTGCAAGATGTAGAACTCTCAGCTTCTACTCCAACAACATGTCTGCTTGCACACCGCCATGCTCCCCACCATGATGATAATGGACTGAACTNCTGAAAGTGTAAGAAAGCCACCCCAATTAAATATTTTTCTTATAAGAGTTGCCATGATCATGATGTCTCTTCACAGCAATAGAAACCCTAACTAAGACAACATTCAAAGGTATATCTAATTGTTGAGCTTAGGAGAGAGAGAGNATTACATTTCATTTCTTTCTCATGTGCAAGTCTCAATAAGGACCATCCCGAGAACTGTGTACGTACCTGCAATTCCAGCACTCANGATGTGGAGGAAGGAGGATCAACGTTCAAGGCCATTACTTAAAACTAGGGCATATGTGGGCATTTAGGGGCAAAGCAGTGCTAAGAGCACTGGCTGATCTTCCAGAGGACCAGAGTGTGGTTCCCAGTGCCCACTTTGTGTAGCTCATAACTGCCTGTAATTCCTACNCCAGGGTATCTCATACCCTTTTCTGGCCCCTGAAGTACCTGCATACAGGTGGCATATGCTTACCTAGACACACATGCATATATGTTTTTTTAAAAATAAGTATTAAAACAAAACTATAGCATGCTAACAGCCCCAGTTCTTGTCACTGAAAGGTTGCATTATTACACGTCTAATCCCTGCAGTTGTTCACTGTCTCCTAAGTAAACAAGTGGTATAGAAGCCTTTGTGTTTATCATCCTCTGACTTTCTGAGCCTTTATTTGGGAGTAAGATTTGGATGTGAAGAGTCTAACNGAAGTCTGCTTCTCAAGTGAAAAAGTCATTGAGTCTTATATTGAATGCTTACTCAGATTCTTAGCTATTTTTGAGAACAGAAATCTATCAAGGAAATACATATGAAATCATATGTGCTTTCATAGTGTATGTGAATGAAAAAAGAAATATAAAGGAAAGGAAAGGCCATGCCTGTTTTTAGGTNTGGTTGCTGTGGGATGGTCATTATGTAACTGTGAATATGTGTTGCTACCATTAGTTAATAAAGAAGCTGCTAGGACCTATGTCNAGGCAGAATAGAGCCAGGCGGGAAATCCAAGCAAAGAGACAGGGAGAAGAAGGGNGGAGTCAGGAGATGCTCCAAGCTGNCAAGAGAAGCAAGATGTGAGAGAAAAGGTAATGTCATGAAGCCACATGGCAAAAAACATAGATTAATAAGAATGGGTTGAGTTAAGTTCTAAGAGCTAGCTAGCAAGAAGCCTGAACCATAGACCAAATAGTTTGTAATTAATATAAGCCTCTGTGTGTTTATTTGGGACTGAACGGCTGTGGGATCGTGTGGGACAGAAACTTCCATCTACATGTGATGGTGGAGAAATGTTGTGGAATACTTTTTTTGTAAACTGTGAAGATGTGTCACTCATTTTGGTTTAATAAAGAGTTGACTAGCTAATAGCTGGGCAGGATTTCCAGGCACAGGGGATGTGAGGAGTCACACGCCAGAAATGGAGGAAGCAGGAAGGCAGAATGGGACATAGAGTAAAGGTAATAAAGCCACGAGGCAAAAAGTAAATTAATAGAAATGGGTTAATCTAAGTTATAAGAGCTAGTTAGAAACAAGCCTAAACTATTAACTATAATTGATAATAAGTCTCTGTGTCATTATTGGGAAGTCGGTGGTCCTGACAAAAAGGTCTGACTACAGAGAAAGTTTATTATAGATATTTGGGAGAGCATAGCCAGAGGCAGAGACATCTAGAAGAGTCCAGAGTGGATATGACCAGATTGAGCTGGGTCATGTGGGGACAGANGCAGGGGAAGAGAANGGGGNACAAAGTACAGCAACCAAGGGAGAAGGAAGAAAGGGGGAAGGAGGCGCAGCACCCAAGAGGGAAAAGGTACAAAAGGGGTAGGTAACCATAATGACTGGATTACTGGATTATATAGGGAAGAGCCTTTGAGGGAAGGGCAGTCCAGCCCCTGGGCTAGAGAAGTTTAGGGTAGTGGGCAGGGTATGCCTTCATACCCTGTAACAGATAGGGACTGAGGGATGCTGTGAGAACCTGGTAGCTAGGTCCACTTTGATATGTTAAATAGGTACCTCAGCCATTGTCCTGTGTTTGAAACTTAACATCATGCATCCATGCAATAAAATAGAGAATGATCTAAGACNTACTTACAGTATGCTTAGATCTAAATGCTTCTATATCTAAATTGAATGTCGAGTGAAGAAATGTAATGAATTAGTCATCAGTACAAAAAATGTTAAATGCTACATTCTTTAGTACACACATTCTAATTTAGGAAAAGCGTGCTTTGTCTGAAAACTGAGCGGTTTTCATGACAGCAGTTCCTCCCAGAAAGGAGACAGGGAAAGGAGTTTTTAGTGTATGTTTGTGTAGGTAAATTAAAAAGCATAATAAGATATAGGTAGAACAGAAAAAAAAATAGAGGTGTTCAGGTTAGAGCATTAAGGTTATTTCTGTATTATTTAGATACATTCTGTTCCATAGACTTTTGTGAGGATAGGCATGTTTATCTCTGTACTAGCCAACCAGCTAGACTGTAGTCACATATAACTACTGAGTACTTGAAAAATTACTAATTTGACTAAGAAAAGCAGCTTTAAAGTTCTGTTTTAATTATGCAGCTAGTGGCTANCACATAGCTTTAGACCATGAAGAGCCCTCTGAATGTTCTATGACTTTCAATTTGGAAGAGCCATCTCTTTGCTCTTTTATTATGAGTAAAAATATAAATACAAATAAATAATAATAATATAAATATAAATAAATATTGACTCTCTTGATGCTATCCTTTAGATTGGAGAAGGACAACTGAAAGTAATTGGAATTGGGTTATGTGTGTTAGGGAAGGAAAGCCTTCCTGTCCATGCTGGCACTTTTGAAGTAGACTGTGTAGAGAGGTTAAGATATGGTTCCATCTGTGTCTATAGAAAGGAAAGAGTCAAAAGCTCTCCAAGTACGCTTGGGGAGACTTTGGATTTGGTAAAAGATTTGATAACTGAAGACTTAATTTCCCCAGTGACTCAACTGATACAGCAGGTTTTATCTTTTTTTTTTTTTTCAGAAAATTAAGAGTAAATTGGCTGGCTCAATAGACTTACTGACTCCAGTTAGATAAGTATTTACTGTGTTTATTAAGTTGTTTATGTAGTATAATAATACAAGTGATTTAATAAAGATAAGACTTCAGATAAATGTCAACACACTTCCCACTCTGCAGCTGGTCCATTTCAAGCAGTTAAAATAAATTAAAAGATAAAACACTGCTCACACACACAAAAAAATATTGATCATTGTCCAAGGGAAACATTTAAAATGGGAAGAAATCTTCTGCTTTTGGACACAAAGACATATGCATACATGAGGCACACCTCTCTATAATCTACAGATTCTTTACATAGAAGGAAAGGGATGGAGAGCTGTGCTCTGTAGTGTTTGCTGTAATGAGATATAATTAAAAAGTACTTACAGTTCATAGACAAGTATTAATGGCCAGTGTTATTTATAGCACAAATAATGGGGATCTTTGAATGAGACAAAATAAATGCTATTAATTTTGTTATTTATCTATTTTTACATACATCAAGGCATAGCCAGTGAAAGATTACTAAGCTATAAAATGTAGATGCTGTCAGTAGAATTTAAATAACATAAAACAGATCTCTGCCCAACCTTCTCTGTTTACATTGCAGCGTGTTTACTTGTAGTTTTCCAGGACATAATTTGACGTTTGAAAAATACTGTGGAAAGATGTTAATGAAGAAGGAAGATCTATCTTTCCAGTGGTCAAATCATCATTTTAGTCTTGTCACCCCACGTCCCCAAAAAGTATCAGAGCCTACTGTTTCATCATGTATATGTAATATTTAACTTTCTTTTTCGCTTTTTTTTTTTTTTTTTTTTTTTTTTGGTTTTTCGAGACAGGGTTTCTCTGTGTAGCTTTGGCACCTTTCCTGGAACTCACTTGGTAGCCCAGGCTGGCCTCNAACTCACAGAGATCCGCCTGCCTCTGCCTCCCAAGTGCTGGAATTAAAGGCGTGCGCCACCACTGCCCGGCTTTCTTTTTCATTTAAGGCCTGTAACATACCATATGGTTGTTACTGGAAAGAATATTTGAAACAGTGCTGAATTTAGAAATGGTGGCCTAAAAAACTCTTGGAGAGCTCTTGGTGGAATCTGAGCTGCTGGACTTTCTTAGAAAACACCAAGACTGCTGCCATACTACAGGAAGTATTAGCTGGAAGTGTAAAACATAGTGGGAGTCAGGTCAAGTTTCTGTATTGGTTTGGAAAAGATTATTTACTGTAGTTACACTGTGGACAGTGTCTTTCAAATGTCTGACATTGCTGTTTCACACTAGGGGATAAGATCTCTACTTTCTCTAGGAACCAAGTAGCTGGCCTTTGCAATCAAAGATGTAATTTGATTACTGAGCACAAATCCCTCCAGTCCCAGGTATCTGTGCAATTTGATTTCATTATTACTTCCATCCAGAGAGGAGTCCCTTCTTCTAGACCTTGGCTCTGGCCTAAATGTGATTATTAAAGCAACAGAATTTTCCAGACGCAGTATTGTGTGACATACAGATAGTAGGACTTAAAGGCTACAGTCTCTGCCTTTCCTAGAAGGCCTCAGAGTCTCATCCTGAAGAAATTTTTGTTTCCTGGAAGATAAAAAGGGCAAGCTGAGGTTTCTGAATTGGCACCAGATAGCTGATAGAGGAGCTAGGCTTCCTTAGGCCTCCCNGGCCCATCTGGCCACCCAGCAGAAGGCTAGGGGCCACCGAGTCACGCCAAACAGACTGAAGGAAGAAATATTTCCATCCATAGCGTTTTGAAGTTTTCTTATGCAGAAAAGGGTGGAGACACAGAGGAAGCAGCTTTTTGTTGTTGTTGTTCTGCTTCTCTGGTGAGACAGTTCATATGCATAGTTGATTTCCAGATCTTTCAGGGTTTGAGGAGGCTGATACTGAGAATGATACAAGTAAATGTGGTGACATATTGTTTGTAATCTAATAAATAAATAAACAAATAAATAAATATTTAATTTATTTAAATAAAACTTGCCTGAAGGTCAGAGGACAGAGCCAGCCACAGAGTTTGCCACAGAGCCAGGCAGCGGTGGCACACACCTTTAATTCCAACACTTGGANTCACACCTATAATCCCAGCACTAGGAAGGTTGAAACAGGAAGTAATATGGCTGGGCAGAGAAAAGGAATATAAGACAGGAGGAGACAGGAATTCACTCTCTTGCAGACGCTCTGTCAGGCTGAGGAGCTGGTGAAGTAAAAGGTGGCAGCTGTGGTTTGCTCTGCTTCTCTGATCTTTCAGCTTTCACTCTGATATCTGCCTCTAGGTTTTATTATAAGACCATTTAGAATTCATGCAACAAGTAACTAAATGGTAAATGCCAGATACTTTAATATTATATATTTAATATATTTAATTGGAACGTTGTTTAAATGTAAAAGGCTAATTACATGGTGTTAATGTCTATTTTATTACTACCTTGACCATTCTGTTTATCCAAATATATTTTGTATAGCATACTTTTTGTGGTAGCAAATAAAGTTGTTTTCTTTGAGACTCAAGTCAGCTGATGAAGAATGATAATAACAGTGATTAGAATTGACAGAGATTCTACATTGAAGACCCAACTCTTATATAGCCATGGGAGAAACAGCGTGAAATGCTTACAACAGATATATACTTACATCCACTTCACGTAAGTGTTTGCCTCATGGAAGTTAGCGTTTCAGACTGATTTGAGTCTTAAAATTTGCGAAGTTTTTCCCAAGCAAATAACTAACTAAATAAAAGGAATATGTTAGAGAGATAGGTTAGTGGTAGATCTTTCACCTAGAATTTGTGAGACCCTGGTTTCCCCAGCTCCGGAAAAAAATAAAGTGAAATAGAAGAAGAGGAAAGATAGGAAAGTAATAACAAAACTCCGTAAGTCTTGATGCAACGAAAACAAAGGTTAAAAGTTGATTGGTGAACCTTAAGCAGTTTTAAAACATGCCCATACTAATCAATATTTCTCCCAATATTGGAGCACTGTAAAGTTCCAACAAGAGTGAGTATCTTTTCACCAAGTTGTAGCCAAGCCAAACTGCTTCTCAATAACATATTTTCCAATTTCAGAGAAATAATAGTCATATAAAAATACAGTGGTTAGAGATTAGAAGAAAGAGCAGAGGATTGCAAAACTAGGCACAGTGGATGATCAGCTGTTAAAAAGTTAAAAAAGTCAATAAACGGAGCTAAAAACTTATCTTCTAAAATCATTTTTCTAGTAAGACAAATAGAACTTTTTCCACCTTAAACTCTCATTTGACAGTATCCCAGCAGTGTCTTGGCTATTAGTGCATTGGGCAGCCTCAGGGAGATANTCAAAAAGTGGTTCTTAAGACGCTAATGTTTTCTGCTCTGGACTCATGAGTCATCTGGACACAGCTTAGAATGTAAGAGATAGTCCCTTCCTCACCTTTAAGGAGGTTCAGTTACTATACTGAAGATTCAATAAACATTCTTTCANTTTTAAAGTAGTTNCTCAGGGCGCTGTTGTGAAACACTCTGCAATGGGTCTTCTGTGNGAAAGTAACAGGATTCAANTTTGTTCCCAGTGTACATCCCCGGTCACCATGACAANCCCCTTCCCAAACTGAAACACAGTTGCAGGGAAATGAATAGCTGCCATAGTCATGTCATGTTAGGGAAGGGAAAGGAATATTACTCGCTAAGAAATCAACCCTGTTAGCTTTTTCTTTCACATCAAGGTTTGTGTGGTGCTAGGATTATTTTAGTGGGGAGTTGTTGAACAGACAATTCTGGAATTACTTTAAAACAAATAGATGTGTACTGTTTGCATATTCTAGAACTTTCTGAAGTGTTTTCTCTCTTTAATTAGTAATGGAAGGGTAGCTGAGACTGAACAGAAAGTAAACACACACACATACACACACACACACATACACACACACACATACACACACACACATACACACACACACACACACATTTTATTTTATGTATATGGGCATTTTGCCTGCAGTTATGTTTGTATACCACATGCATGCCTGGTGGCAGTGAAGGGAGAAGAGGGTATTGGCTTCCCTGGAACTGGAGTTACAAATGGTTGTGAGCTACCATGTGGGTGCTGGGAATCGAATCCAGAGCCTCTGTGAGAGTAACCAGTGCTCTTAACTGCTGAGCCAACTCTATAGCTCCATTGTTTAATATTTTGTTGCTGTTGTTTAATAATTTTATTTTTAAATTTCATACCTGAGCACTTTGTTACATCACTCCTTCCCCTCCCCCTCCCTCCAACTCCTCTTGTGGCCTTCCCAAATTCCTGATTCATCTTTAATTATTATTGTTCCATGTATATACATATGTATGTGTACATGTGTGTGTGTGNATGCTCACATGTATACAAAACCACTTAGCTTTGCTCATACATACAGGTTTGAAGTCACTACCTTTGAAGTAACTTGATCACTTAGATCACTTAGAAATTTTATACCTGTGTCCCATTCTTAGACTATTGATGCTGAGCTTCCACTGGCACAAACATCATTACACAAACAAATATCTGATGACTGAATAGTGAGACTAAAATGTCTTATTAAAATAGGTCAGTCTGTCATGGTAGCACAGGCCTTTAATATCAGCACTCAGGAAGTAGAGGCAGGTGATCTCTGTGAGTTCAAGGCCAGCTTGGTCTACATAGTGAGTTTCAGGACAGCCAGGGCTACATAGTGAGACCCTGTCTTGAAAAATAGATAAATAAATAAATATTTCTTTTGCCTGNTATTATGGATGATTTTTCATTATGCAAAACTTAGGTAAGATAAAAATTATTTAAAAATTTTTAAACAAATAAAAAAAGTTCGGTCAGGTCTCTAATACTGCTATTAGGGAAAAATAAAAACAACATTTGGGCACAGAATTGTTGAATTCTAGTTAGTTTTACTTCTTACTCTATGACCTGTTCTGTGTCTATGGATTTTGTGCTAGGTAGTTAAGTGACTCAAAAAATGATTTTGTGGTAATATATGAGCTTTATTTAAACATTTATACAAAATGTGTTAGGCAATGTTCAATTTAATGAAAAATACTTTATGGGTGAAAATTTCCGTGTAATATCTTTAGATGCCTTCATCAAATTTATGAGAGCCAATTTATAGACGGGCATAATATTATCCAATTAGCAACCTTGGCTTTATGAATCAAATGCATTATGTGACTTTTAGATTTCAGCATCTCTTATGGTCAATCATCTTTTAACACTGAGTGCTCAAATGGCAGCTTCAAGATGAGAAAGCCAGAATCACTGAAGGCCATAGATGCATGGCCAGTTGCTTTATGATGCTAATTTGTGAGAAATTCAATAGGTCTCAGTGACAGTCATGTCAGTCAGACATGATGACAGTCATCATATCATCAAATGAATTACAATAGAACTTAGCTGATATATTAAAAATGTTATTGGGAATAATTTTCAGGTAAACACAAGAATAGTAAAATATTATAATTTAACTTTTTATTATTTTCTTGTGGAGTTTTTGTTTGCACTTGTTAAGAAAATAATATATTTTATTCAATAGAAAGATGGGACAGGCCCACATATCATTCATTCAAAAATGATTGTTCAACTTTATTAAATAAAAATAAGGTAAGATAAATGAGAAAGTAGAAGACAGATGCAATAATTTATACAGAAAAGCTCATTATAAATTCACCAATTGCCACATCATCTAAAATGTGAGCTGAGTATTCAATGTATCTGTTGACCTATTTGTTTAGAATTGAATCATTTGCTAAATGGCTTTGTGATTGCTTGAGTGCACTGTCTTGTCTTTTTGTCCCCCCTCACCCCCACTTTTATAATATTCTTAGAATTAATGAGAAAAAACCTTAAACTTAATTTGCCTAGGTAATTCTGCTTAACATTATGTCCATCATAACTTATGGAACTACTCTACACATTTGTGGGTATCTATTATATCTATTCATAGTTACATCTATATCCATATCCATGTCATCTATTACTATCTGTAGTCTATTCCCATCTTCATATCCAGTCATACATTGTTTGACTAGGACATCTTCTGGGGAAGACATTGTTAGATGGTTTCATTGTGTGAACACCACAGAGTACACTTGCACACAAGATCTCTAACCTGATAGGTGACATAATCTGATGTGACCACTACTGTATCTGAAACCTGTCATTAACTGAAATGTTGCCATGTAGTGCATGACTACATAGAGATGGAAATATATGTGCATATGGATATAGACACCTGTAGATCATATAGATTGATTCATATATATATATACACATACATATATGTACAGAGCAATGCTTTTCAATAGTTTAAGCATTTTTAGAATTTAAAGACTCTCCAAAATTTAATTTTAAGAGTTTCTTTTTAAGGTGGGCTAAATATTTGTGGAAAATTTTCTAGGACAGATATTTTAAGAATATTGCATTAATTTTTAATAAATAATTTATTTCACATGTGCATATGTGTGTGCACATACTCATGTGTGTATAGAGGCCCTAGAACAACATCAGATATCATTTCTCAGGAGTCATCTACCTTCTTTTTGGAGACAGGGTCTCTCTCTGGTCCTAAGCTCACTGATTAGGCTAGACTGGCTGGCCAATGAGCCCCAGAAATGAATCCACTTGTCACAGCCTCCCTAGCACTAGGATTACAAGCATGCTCTGCCTCATCCAACTTCCCCACCCCGCTCTTTTTTTTTAATTTTTTCTTCACCCAGCTTTTTTGCTTAGTTTCTGGGAATCTTATGTCCTCATGCCTACTGAGCTAATTGCCCAGCCTGTTAGTAAATATATTAAATGCATTGTTCTATTCAATANGAAGTACAGAAAGTCCTTGNAGACTAGAAGCAAGGGCATGGTAAGAATGCAGAGTTGAGGGGGTCAGCCAAGGAGTCCTGTCTGCCCTGAGGCATTTGTTGACCTCTGGAGTTTAGGCTATAGCTACAGGAGACAGGAGGCAAAGCTTAAGGCCAAAACTGTGTCTGGAGATTGGTGAAAAAGAAACACTGTCCAGGCAGTGGTAGCACAAGCCTTTAATCCCAGCAGAGGCAGAAGTAGAGGTGATGGGAATGTCTTTCTAAAAATGTGTTGCTCTGATTGGTTGATAAATAAAGCTGTTTGGCCAATGGTGAGGCAGAATAAGGTTAGGCGGGACATTCGAACTAGGGGAAGAGAAGCTGAAAGCAGAGCAGGGGCAGACGCCATTCTGCCGCCCAGAAAGCAACATGTAACNGTNCACAGGTAAAGCCACGTGGAACACGTGGCGACATAGATTTATAAAATGGGTTAATTTAAGATNNAAGAGCTAGCTAGCGAGAAGCCTGCCAGGGCCATAGTTTAAAAATGATATAAGCCTCTGTGTGTTTATTTGGGTCTAAGTGGGCTGTGGGAGCCGGGCGGGGGAACCGGACAAACTTTCGTCTACAGTAGAGGCAGACATATCTCTGTGAATTTGAGGCCAGCCTGGTCTACAGAGTGAGTTCCAGGACAGCCAGTGGTCACACAGAGAAACCCTGTTTCAAAAAACCAACCAAACAAACACAAACCACTAAAGAGTGTTCAGAGAGTGACTTGGAGCTACCTCCTCTGAGGGAAAGAGCTGTGCTCTGGGAGTTAACACTGGGGATGTTGTTCCAGGGCAGCATGGCTTCTGGTTGAGCTAGCTGCCCAAGATTCTCAGCATTGAGAGATGGTCCATAACATGAGCGTCCTTTCCAGTTGCTAAAACCATGAGAGATGATCCATAGCAGAACTCAATTCAATTCAAGCCTACAGCTTGATCTTGTGAGAGAAGTATTTCCACCAGTCTTCATAGTGGAAGTTTCTATACAGTTTATTTTAGACTGAAAAACAAAAATTCCCATTTAATTTACATCACAGAGTCACTGCCCAGAATTTCCCAAAAAAAAAAAAAAATTTCTAGATCATTAATAATAGTCTTCAAGCCATCCCAGGTCTGATTGTTAGAATCTGTTAGTCTTAATGATCAGACTTTTTGCAGTGTTGGGTATTGAGCCTAGGATCTCCCGTATGCTACATAAGTACTCCACCACTGAGCATCCCCTGCTACACTTGCTTTTTCTTTTAAACTGTGTATCCAAGTCAGGATACTTTCTTCCCTCTGACTAATAGGGAGTCCAGAAGAAGAATTACACCTCAGCCTTGCCTCTCCACTCCTATTGATCGGTATCATATTGACTTTTATCACAATAGCACCGAATGTCTGATTCATATTCAGCTTGTGGCCATCACCAACTCACTTCCTATTTTATTTGTTCGTATTTGCTTCCCCTATTACATATTTGTAGTATCTGGTAATTTTCCCAGAGTATATTAATCTATACTTGCCCTATTTGATATTTTTGACTATTCCAATGATTAAAAGTTAATGGATTCTTATGAAGAAATATGGGAATGTTTGATAAAACCCTGCTCTCCCTACTAATCTAAATATTGTGTTGATTTTGCAAAGCCTGTTTTTTTTTTAAAGAAATCACACAATGTTTGTTTACACATGTATGTGAATTATCGCCAACCAGTGTATTATATACATGTAGTGGTTTGTAGTAAGTAGATGCTAAGTAAATATTTATTAATGGTTAATGACCACAGACTGTTGTACACAGAAGCCATTTCAAGAGCTAGCAGGAATCACCAATTTTTAAAAAGCATGCTTTGCCCTTTCTTCTCTGCTGTTTACATTTAAACAATAAGGATGAAAAACTACAAGCCAAATGCTTCTGTTCTGAGTGAATAACTGAGATAGTGTTTGGGTAGCACACTCACAAGGTTTGTGGAGATTAACTTCACACCAGGAACTCTGTATTGAAATAGATTGTTTGAGAATAATTCTTCCTTTTGAGAAGGGTGAGGGATTAATCTGCAGAAATGTTCGTGCTAGAGCTGTGCATGTGTTGAAATTTGTCAGGGAGAAGATAAATGGGCCCTCCTTGACAAGTAAATCACACCATGGCTAATCCCTCGGGAAGGCCAGAGAATTGTTATGGTAGCAAAAGCAACCTGGAAAAAAGAGGCGCCATCACTGTTTGCTGTGGAAGGAGAAAGACGAGGGGAGACACACTCAGAAGAGAGGTGAGCATGTACAGGACATTGGACATGTTTTTATTCACACATACACACACACACACCACAATTATAGCTATATTGTAGTATTATCTTTAGAGACCTGTTTGTATGATTTAAAATGAGAAGCACACTTAAGGTTGATATGAGAAAACAGTTAACTGCACCATGTCCAACAGAAAGAGATGTCCAGGAGGTGCATAATAAGATCTTTAAGTTGTTCATTCAAGTGTCAGGAGTTAACTCTTCAGCTGCTAACTCAGGAAAAAGTGAGGGAGGTTGGAAGGCTGTTTAGGAGGCTCAAAGAAGTACTAACTTTCTAACAGTTTTGCAACATATTGATAACCTAACAAACAGTATGGCTGTTCTGATATAAACTATCTACATTGTAGCCTTCATTCTAAAAACCAAACAAACAAAAAACATCTAGTAATTTATCAAGAAAAGGAAATTTCTTCGAAGAGAAGACATGTTTGTGGACAAATTAGTTTCAAACATCTGCTATGTCCAGAAAGCCTTCATATTCAGTCACCATCACAGGTACCAAATCTATTGATAATTGGCCCCACCCCAGACATGATGGTTTAGTTTGTCTCAAGAAGGTAAGTTGACATTTCAAAGGCACTCCAAGAGAGAGTTGGTAAAATCACCTGGCACGCAAGCCTGACAACCTGAGTTCAACCCTCAGAACCCATGTAAAGAGCTTCATGTGATGGCATACATCTATAATCCCAGTGAGATGAGACACAGAGATACAGGAATCATCTGGAAGCTGGAAGGCCAGCTAAANTGCAGCATGGAGGAAATATGGCACTATGCTTCAGCATGGTGGAGAAAGAGAAGTGATTCCAAAAAGTTGTCTTTTGACCTCCATATGATGTGGCAAGCACATGTCTGTTGTATGATATTTTGTTTGTGTTCTGACAAATAAAGCTTGCCTGGAGATCAGAGGGCAGAGCTAGCCACTAGTTAACCATAGAGGCCAGGCAGTGGTGGCACACATCTTTAATCCCAGCCCTTGTGAGGAGGAAGCAGGAAGATCAGGAGTTCAAGGCCACCCTGGGCTACATGAGATTGAATCAGTCTAAAAGAGAAACAGAGCTGGGCGGTGGTGGTGCATGCCTTAAATCCCAGCACTAGGGAGGTGGAGACAGGAATATAAGGCAGGTGGAGACAGGAATATAAGGCAGGTGGAGACAGGATCTCAGAGCCCATTCAGTCTGAGGATTCATAGAGACAGGATCTCGCCCCCTTTTGGTCTAGATTTCGTAGAGGTAAGAACTCTCTAGTGGCTGGCTGCTCTGCTTCTCTGATCTTTCAGCTTTCACCCTGATAGCTGACTCTGGGTTTTTATTGTTAAGGCTAATTAGGATCGTGCTTCACATGTCCTCATCTCTCTCTCTCTCTCTCTCTCTCTCTCTCTCTCTCTCTC
>LZPO01097334.1:101218-116274 GCA_001675575.1 Neotoma lepida | reverse complement strand
CTCTCTCTCTCTCTTTCTCTCTCAAACACACACACACTAATAATTGAATAATTTGTTTTCAAGGTTAACAAAAAAAGAGCTTCAAAAATTCATTCATTTGAATCTGGTTGCTCAAACCATAGGGAACATGGAATGCCTGGAGAGCTTGTGAACTGAATTGTTCTGCTTCAACTGAGGTCTGGAGCCCCAGCATTATCATTTTTTCACTAATGACCAGGCGCAGTTGGTCTTCAAACCACCCTTTGAGAGGCACTGTTTAGAGATGCCCTCTTGGCCTCTCTCTGATCCTTTATTTCTACTTCCCAGAGGAAGGAAACATGGCCAGCAGGACAAAATGGACTAGTGAGCATGTCTCTGTGGCTCTAGCCCTGCTTGTACCATTGCTGAGACAAAACACCTAATAAAGCAACTTAAGCCAGGGGCTCACAGTTCAAGAGTAGAGTCTACTATGGTGACAGGATATGAGGCAGCTACTCACACTGTGTCCCAGTCAGGAAGCAGTCATGAATGCATGGCCTCAGCTTCCTCTCTCCTTTAATTTAGGATTATATATCCAGCCCACATAATGTCACTGCCCATAGTTAAGGTGAATCTTCCTACCTCAATGAACCCAACCTAGATAATCCCTCTCAAGTATTCCCAGAGGTGAACTATCTATCTACATAATCCTTCCTAGGCATGCCCAGAGGTTTGCCTCCTAAGTAATTCCAGGTCCTGTTAAATAGATAATGTGATTACACTCACTGAGTCCATTTGAAAGTACTCCTTCCTTAAATCTGTTTTTCTGATGTTCTCTATAGTGCTATGAATCCATCTCCCTCTGAGCGAGTTTAGTTAAATTCTGGAATGTAACATGGGAACCCAGATGTACCCATGAATCTAAGTATTGTCTTTTAGAGCCATTTAGTAAGGAAGCTGGCAATGTGACGGGGAGCTTCTAGCTACTAGATTTCCTTACTTACCTCTTAATTGGCTCTGACCCAGAATGGAAAGGGGGAATTGATGAGATGGCTCCTACAAAGTACATCCAAGTTCATAAACTTGGAGCCCTCTGACATTTCTAGTGTTGCAGCAGAAAGGATAGAAGCATAGACACATATAACCCTTAAAGGGTATTCCCACATAAAACAATGTGTGTGTGTGTGTGTGTGTGTGTGTGTGTGCAGTGTGTGTACTGGCAATGTAAAGTCTGAATGTTCATTAAGATAGAAAATGAAAATAAAAGCACTGTAGAGAATTCTTTAGAATGATCCACAGCATCAAGTTGAGTCCAGTGTGCTCCTTCCCCACCTTCCCTTTCATCCAGCAGTGTCTGTAGGACTTCACTGTCTCAGCTGTGGCAGTTGGGATGCTGGCTTCTTCTGATATTTCTAACTCACTGTCCTGGTAATATGCTTTATATTTTTGTTTCCCTATGTGAACTTGCCTGTGATGTTATAAGTCAAATTAATCAGGTTAAAAGTTGGCCTACCAAAGGGTCATGGGAGTCCAGTGATGTTTGTTCACAGAACACTGCAGTAGTCTTTAAGGGAATTGCCTGCTAAAATGCTATACATATTACAGATACACATAAATATTCATGTATTCATTGATGATGGATTGCATGAGTAGAATAATGGACAAAGGTGGTTAGAAGAGCTAGTCTATTAGAAAAATTTAAAATACAGCCCTTCTGTCTTATAAGCAGAACTTGGAAAATGGCTGTGCCAAGGATATTTCTTATGCCCACTTTGTCACTCTATGCAAATTATGGAAAACCACAGGGGATGCTACACAGCTTAAGTTTCTTCCTCTGTGAAAGATCTCTGTCTGTAGATTATAAGACACTCAGAATAGGGTATAAACAATAATTGTTTTTAAAAATTAGTTGGGTATTTTTTGTGTGTATACATGTGTAAAATAATGTGTACATCAGAGGACAATTGGAGGGAGTTGGCTTCTTTCCTTCTCCATGTGAATTTCGGGAATTGAACTCAAGTTATCAGACTTGGTGACAAGCACTTTTACATATTGAGCCATCTTGCTGGTGAGAGTTTGAAAAATGATGGACTATATAGTAAGGCGTTTTTACTAGATCTCTGTTCCAAAGAAACTGAGCCATGCTTTCCCCATAGCTTGAGTGATGTATACAATAAATACAGAATAATCGTCACTGGTAAAAATCAATTGCCAAGTCTGGAATTTCTATTTCTATATTCCCTACTTTCATAGTAAATCTCACACATCTTTCTAGATCCTCTGTATTTTTTTGTTGTTGCTTTTGCTTTTTTGAGACAGGCTTTCTCTGCATCTCCCTGGCTGTCCTGGAACTTGCTCTGTAGACCAGGCTAGCCTTGAACTCACAGAGACTCACCTGCCTTTGCCTCCTGCGTGCCACCACTGCCCAGCTGATCTTCTGGATTTCTAAATGGCCAAACAAACCCATCTTAGTATCAAATGGAAACTCAATGAATGATTCATCCCAAATTCAGGAAATATCATCTCTCCATCTTTAAAGAAAAATGGGTTTTTCAACTTCTTCCAGAACTGAAGAAGGGTGTGTGAGTTTCATAAATGACTGTGTTGATCTGGGTTCTCCAGAGATTCTCAATTACTCCTTCTCTGGAAATCATCTGATAATCAGAGTCCTTTCATTCTAGTCCTGGCATGGTGTTGGCCAGTCCCTGAATTCTCTCCAACTTGGTTTTCTTGGGAATGTATCAGCAAGAAACAGAGAGAGACAGAGAGAGACAGAGAGACTTAGTTTAGCTCACATGGACTGAGACATCCTGTAGTGGGTGGCTGTTTGAGCCATGCCCTGAAGCACTGTTCCTAGTGAGGTAGCAGGTAACTGTTACACCTGCCTATGACCTTGAGGTACATGCCCTTGGGGCATGGCCAATGGTGACCCCTTAAGACCTGGGATGCACAGATGTGCTCTCTCTTTGATACCTCATGGTTTTGGATGCTAGAATGGACCAGGGCAGTGCTCGCCAGAGAACAGCATTGGACCATGCCTCACCCTTCCAAGATTCTGTGACAAATTCCTTTATTCTGTTTTGTGAGTTAATCCCCAAATAAATTCCTTTGCTCATTAAATAGACTCCGTGGATTGCTGGCGATATAATCCCAATAACATCCCATAACCTGGGGTCCTCAAGCTGGAGAGAAAACAGTGCCAGGTAAGTATGATTGACAGGCAAGAGAAGACCAATATTGTGATGGAAAGGCTCTGCCTTCCATGTTCTTGAAGCTTTGACTGACTAGATGAGGCCCACCCACACTGGTGAGGGCAATCTGCTTTATTTAGTCTGTCAACTGCATTGTTAACTCATCCTTTAAAATGCTCAAAAACATACCCCATGTTTAGTCAAATATCTGGGTCCCCCATAACCCAGTCAAGGCCACACATTAAAATTAACCCTTGAACCAGTGTGCTCTTCCTTAGACCTTGTAAATATTCGCACAACCCTCTTAAGACATGGAGAGAACGCTAGTGACAGCTGGACTGAGCTCAGGACAGTTTGCTTCCCAACCTGGAAAAAACAATCTCTATTAACATAACCTGCCAAATGGACCAAAGTGTGAAGAGGTTACAAACATGGAGTGAAAAACAGCTTTTGTTCTTGTCTTTGTTTATGGTAGAAGTTGTCTACTGTCTTCATTCAAACTTGCATATTTCCCTCGTGGTTGATATATTATGCACCCTAAGAAAGCTTTCCTCGGTTCAGAGAACAGAACAGCCACTAGATAGACATAGAGGCCAGAAAATGGCGGCATACATACCTTTAATCCCAGCACTCGAGATATCATGTCTTGCTTGGGAAAGACACATGCCTTTAATCCCAGGAAGTGATGGTAGGAATCAGAAAAGTATATAAGGCTTGAAGATTAGGAACTAGAGGCTTTTTTAAGCTTTTAGGCTTTTAGCAGCAGTTCAGCTGAGATCCATTTGGGTGAGAACTCAGAGGCTTTCAGTTTGAGGAAACAAGATCAGGAGTTGGCGAGGTGAGGTTGGCTGTGGCTTGTTCTGCTTATCTGATTTTTCAGCATTCACCCCAATACTGTGATCTGGGTTTGCTTTTTATTAATAAGACCATTTAAGATTTGTGTTACTCTTACATCCCTCTTTAACTCCAGATAAATCTCAAGAGACCTAAATGTTTCTGATAAAGACCTACGATCTGATTTAGGTGCTACTGATAACAATGACCACATTNTAGTTAGTCTTTTATTGAATAGCTACGTGGTGCCAGGCATCGTACATGCCTATTTCAGTGTCCCTGAAATCCAGTGTATAGACTAGGCCTATCCTGGATTCCATGGACCATAGTGATAAGCCATATTAGATCCTGAAGAGTGTTCTGAAACTGAGTTCACAATTGAAGATCTTTGAGAACGGATCTTAGTGTCTTTCACACCCAACCAAGTAGTTTACACATAGCAGGCAGCCAAAGGCTATGACTTGAGTTACTGGTTGATTGAGGACAATTGCAGGCTTCCTGTGATGATTTTAACTCCTCTGATTCTGTTAGCAGGTCAAATTAAACAAGGTTGCCCGACATTATCTCCTTTCTGGAAATTCAGGGTCCTTACATTCTAGTCTGGGCATGGCTTTGGCCAGTCCTTGAATTCTCTCCAATTTGGTTTTCTCCTTCTAAAAAGGAGAGATTGAACTAGATGTGTCTCATTTTCTGTAAACACTGTCTAGTTAAATGATGTGATGAGACTGCCAATCGATACAAGAGTTTCCTCAGATACATAGTAATTGTAAGGAAGAAGACAGAGCTAGTGTCTTAAGCCTTCACTCCAGAAAGGAGCTTATGTCATTAATACAAATGGAACTAGACTGGCATGCTGGCAGTAGGAAACTTTTATTATTTTATTTTATTTTGAGGTAGAGTCTCATGTATTTCTGGCTGGGCTTGAACTCCCTGAGGATGGTCCTGAATTTTGTATCCTTCTGCTTCTACCACATCTACGTGGTCCTGGAGATTGAACCCAGGTCTTTGTGCATAGTAGGCAAGCATTTTACCAATTGAGTCACATATCCAGTTCATAGCTGAAGACTTTTTAAAGAGGAAGTTGTTAGAGCTGAGCCAGAAGCAGAGATGACAGCAGATCAACTCAAGTGAGTGCTCCATTAGGTTAGGCAAGATTGGCCATATTTCCACTCTAAAGAACAAAGTTATAAGTTCCTCTTTGGCCATCCTACAAGGTTTCAGTCACCAGCTGCCAAAGCTATTTCTTTGAGAAGGGCTTCAATGGAGCCCTGCAAATCCCATTTGAGTTTCTGTCCATACAGTGAATAGAAGAAGCATAGGCAGACTGGCCTGGCTTTACATTAACATTCACTGCTTACTAAAAGTTGGATTTGGGTCTTGGTTTCTACATCAGAAGAAATGAAAATAATACTTCATTCCCCACCTACAGTTTTTGTGAATACAATATGATGTGGTGGTTTGAATAAGAATGGCCCCCATAGCCTCATATATATGAATGCTTGTCCATCAGGGAATGGTACTACTTGGGAGGGATTGGGAGGTGTGGTCTTGTTGGAGGAAGTATGTCACTGGGGGTAGGCTTTAAATTTTCAGAAGCCCAAGCCAGGCGCAGTGGCTCTCTGTCTTCCTGCTGCCTTTGGATTTAGATGTGGAACATTCAGGTACCATGTCTACCTGTGTGCTGCCATGCTCCCTGCCATGAGGATAATGAATTAAACCTCTAAAACTGTAAGCAAGCCCCAATTATATGCTTTTCTTTATAAGAGCTGCCTTGGTCATGATGTCTCGACATAAGAAATGATAACTAGTTGGAAAACACAATGCTTGGCTCACAGTCGCAAGTGATGAAAGTAGTCTCTTACTGGTGCCTTACTGTAGTTGGAGGTTGTATTTGCTGAGTGAGCACTGAGCTCCCTGAGTCTTCCCTGTTATTTCCAGGCCTTGAGTCTTGGCATGTTGGACTCAAGAATACTGAACCTAAAATGCTGGACTTGAGAAGGAGGAAACATCCTCTGAAATTAGTTTAAGATCTCAACATTGGAATAATTTCTTTCCCCATGCTTGAAACAATGAACTTTTATAACACAACTGACTGTACATAGATGATATTCCACTATCAAGAAATATCTTTAATTTTCCCAGTACTTGGCACTGCCAGCTTTTTCCTTAGTGAGTTACTAACATGTGCCTTGGTAAAGATATTAACATAGGCACATTGAAAATGTCAGAGAAGGGGTACATAGGTGGTGTCTCATAAGCAAGGAGAGAAAACGACCTGTGTGTGAGATGAGATATACGATTCATCTTCTAGCATTTTAAACCTGTCAGGATGCATANTGATTTATGTCTTTTCTTCTGATTTGGGGTCTCCAAAATATTCTGACCAAGAATAATATGATAACATGCAAAATAAAGTTGAAGGTGGCATCTGAGGATTCTGCACACATCTGGAGCACACACAATCTTCTAACAATCTTACAAACTTTTAAGATTTTTCTTGTTGCCTGAAGTTTGGGTGGCATGTTGGCATTCAGACCTCCTGAAAACTGAATTTTATGGACTCACGACTACACTGAGTGAACGTGGGAGGTCAGAGGCTGTTCTTTCTCCAAAGGATTGAGTGGATTTGAGTCCTGGGTGTTGAGGAATAATCTTTTTGTACACTGTGAAGATGTGTCTTTGTCAAGGTGCCTTCTGATTGGTTTAATAAAAAGCTGAATGGTCAATAGCTAGGCAGGAGGGAATAGGTGGATCTTCCAGGCAGAGATAGGAACTCTGGGATGAAGAGAGGTAGATTTGCCAGTGAGACACTTAGGAAGTCAGCTGGACAGACATTATGGAGGAAAGGTAATGAGCTGTGTGGCAGAATGTAGATTAACATAAACAGGTTAATTTAAGTCTTAAGAGTTAGCTGAGAATGAGCCTAAGCTAAGGCCATACTGTCATAATTAATAAGAAGTCTCTGTGTCATTATTTGGGAGCTGGTGGTCCCAAAGAAAGTCTGACAAGAAAGACCTGCTACACCTGAGTTAACAGGGCAATAAAAGGCATTGGTAGATGTGCTATATAGCATTCTGAGTGTGCAAAAGCTTCTCCTCAATGAAACAGAGCAGACGTTCATTCTACATGCATCACTGGGGGCTTCACTTAGCTGGTTAGTAGCTTACAGCTATAGTTTCCTGATCTGTGAAGTGTGAATAAGGACCCTTGTTAACATATGTATTAATACATATGCAAGGCAGAGTCATGTTTTGAACTAGTGCAGCTGATGAGAATAGGAGAAAGAAACTAGCAGGCACAGGACAAACTTTAGGGACAAGGACATTAATTCTTGTTCTTGGCCAGAATCCAGACATGTGCTTAGTCCTGTCCTGGCCAGAGGCTAGAAATAACAGAAATATTTGGGACCTCTGGTTCTTGATCTGGTTTCTTATTGCCTGTCTTCTCCTTTTATATAGCTATATGTGAGATTGTCACCAAAACTCTAGTTCCAATACCTGGGGTGGAGAGGCACATGAACACTTCATCAGTGGGCCAACTGACTGGCCAGTTCACAATTCATCAACCCAGAGAAGCCTTATCTAACCCTCCAGGGAGACCCTTTTCTTGGGATCTAATGTTCTACGCAGGAGCTCTACTCATTCTGTTAAACTGCTGCATTCTGCTGTGGATTCCAGAGTCACAGAGGGGTTCCAGGACAGGAAACATAAGAGTAAAATTCTGCTGGAAATTTCCATTAGCTGTTACAAACTTTTTTTTCTGCCTCAAATTTTGCAACTCTATCACGCATCTTTCTTTTACTTAAAAACAAGAAAAGTGAAGTGTAGCTGCTGCCAGTCTAGTAGACTCTGCTTAGGCCTGGGACTAGTAAATATCAAGATGCCTCTTCACATTGACTGGCAAAAGCTGCAGAAGTAAAATATGTAAACAAAAGAGAACTCCATGGCTAGGCGGGCGCATACTCCAAAGACTGTTAATTTGCATAATAAATAGTTCGATATTCAGGAAATTATAAAATAGCAATTACTGCTGAGTTGCTATATTTGGGCTTCTAACAAAAAGGACATTCAGAATGCAAGTTTTGCCTTTACAAAGAACTCTTAAATTTTTTATTTTGAAACAAGATTTTGTTTATTTTTCAAAAAGCCTTTAAGTACTTGGCACATTTCTTTTGAAGAGAAACAGGAATATCCTTGCCAAAAGCAAAAAAAAAAAAAAAAAAAAAAAAGTGATAGTCTTTTGTTAAAAAAAGACAATGAGCCATTAATATTTTTTTCATCTTTGTTGTTGTTATTTAAGTACCTTCTGTGGAGAGTGTTTTCCCCACGTGAGGGTGGGGCAACGGGGGTGGTGGGGACAGGGACAGAAGGACACGGACAGACACCAGTGGGGAGGTAGGATTCAGACTGTGGCAATAGTAGGCATGAGTTCAGGCAGGGGGTAGAAACAGAAGTCATAACATTACAGCCCACTTATGCTAATAGAAGGTAGTCTCCCTCTAACAAACCATCTGTGGTTCTCAGAATGATGCAAGTGCTCCAGGTATTGTGTCTCCACGCACAGCTTCTGCTCACAATCCTTTAGCATCAGAAAAGAATCATAGCTCTTTAAGTTCAGTGTAATTTTGCAGTGCTAGCTTAACTGCCTTTTATGTAGGATTTCTTGGCTTTTCAGTAACATTGAATTTGTGTGTGTGTGTGTGTGTGTGTGCGCGTGCGCGCGCGCGAGTGGGAGAAGAGCAAGAGAGAGAGGAGAGAAAGAGCAAGAGAGAGAGAAAGAGTTATGATGCATGTGTGTTCCATTAAGCCACTTAATCCCCATCTACATCAATAATTTGGTGAAAAACTTTGGAGTTTTTTGTTTGTTTGTTTGTTTGCTTCCTGCTTTGGCAACAATGTGGTTATATCACTGAGAAGTCCCTGTTTATTTAAAAGATCCCTGTTAAAATGATACTGTTGGACTAGAAGTGGCTTGGTTTGTGAGGGAAGTAGTTTCTCTAGCAACAGTGAAACCTAAAAGGATGGGAAACAAGAAGATCATGAAAGCTAATGCATATTGATTACCTTTGGCATGCTGGGAATGATACTGAAGAGTGCGGCTGTGAGGCTCTCTGTTATATAGTGTTGGGATCACATACCTAAAAGATGTAGACATCATGATATCCCAGACTTTGCAATTGCTAGGGTACCATATAGAAGGGCAATTTATCTAAGCATGCGAAATAATTCTGGTATAATTAAGACTGTGTAATTACTAATCCATTTCATTAGGGGATACATTTTTATACTTAATCAAATATTTTGAATTTTGATATGATTTTATTGAATTATGGCCTACTAATACTTTTTAATATATTTTAATTATATTTTATTTATGTATGTGTTTGTGTATTGGGAGGATTCCACATGACATGCGTATGTGTCCCAAGAATCAAACAGGTTGTCAGGGCTTGAGAGATGGTTCAGCGGTTAAGAGCACAGACTGCTCTTCCAGAGAACAGGTTCAATTCCCAGCATCCACATGGCAGCTAACAACTGTCTGTAACTCCAAAATCTGACACCCTCACACAGACACACATGCAGGCAAAATACCAATGCACACAAAATAAAAATAAATAAATTTTAAAAAAGAAAAAACAAACTCAGGTTGTCAGGCTTGGTGGCAGGCGTTACATACCTAGCCACTTCTGTAAACCCTACTAACAATTTTAATAAAAAGTATTTGGTACAATGTTTTTGGTACTCAGGGCATTGTGATAACAGGAATTTTTTAAAACATTTTTAATTATGTTCTTTTGTTGTATAACAGTGAAGTTATAATCAATGAAAGATACTAAAATATCAACCATTTATACTAGGATAATGGGATGGAAAAAGAGGTGTGGAAACACCACTTCAACCCGGAGAAAATCTAAGTCTTACAACTGTTTAATAAATGACTATGTATAAAATCCCTGTGGCATTCATTTATGTTCTGTGGAGCTTCAGAAAAAAGGGTGATATAAAGTTGTGTTTTGAAATGTCAATATTACATTTTTATAGCTATTTTCACTTATTAATTTATGGTGTCATCTTGTAATACATGACATGGTATATAGTTTTTCAGAGTTATGGGCTCTATGCCCCACTTTCTTTTATGGGTAACTTCAAAGCAAATACTTCTGAGACTTGAAGGTTTGAGTTTAAACCCTGGTGTGGTGGTGCACACCTTTAATTGCAGCACTCTGGAGGCAGAGGCAGGTGGATCTTTGAGTTCAAGGCCAGGCTGGTCTACATGTGAATTCTAGGGCAGCCAGGGCTACACAGAGAAAACCTCTCTTAGGGTTGGGGGTGGGTGTAAGTTTAGTTTATCTTCTATGGATTAAAAAGCAAAACAAAATGCAACAACCTTCACATTTTGGTCCAGCACAAGGCAGAATAAAGGTCAACACAGCTTCTTAATTTGCTGGTTTCTGCTTCTGACCTTTGTGGGTTTTCTTTGTTAGCTTATTTCTGTCCTATCAGCACTTAAGGTAATAACAGTGTGTGGCCAAGACAGCACTTTCTGAGTATTTGTTAACTATGTTTGAAAAATGGCCTTAAATATTCATCCCTTCTTAGCCTGGNGATAATTTAGCTGCTTGGGAGCTCAGCTCACGGCATGAAGTGTTTCGTCTAGATATTTACAAATACAAACAACAGTTTTGTGTACTGGGCAAACTGGCATGCCTTGTCCTTCTGCAACCATGCCTCATGGCTTCCTCTTGGGTGACTGATGTCCTCTTTTCATTAGGTACTGAGCTGAGAGCATTTCCTCCATTGTTACAGAGAAGAAGTTAGAGTTGACACCTGTGAGACTGGTGGATTCTGTGACCATTTCTTTAGCCTTCCAGATGCCTCTGAAGAATCATCAAGAAGGAACCAGAGTTACTCCATAGGGAAGATAATGAACTCTTGATCATTGAGTCCTTTCCAAGTATTGATCATTCCATGCCTTATTCTATATCCTGTTTGCAAATTTTCCCACTCTGCCCTCTTAAAATATCATAATTACTGAATTGAAGAAAATAAAATTAAAAAAAAAAAAAACCATTGACACTGTAAACATTGTTCTGAAGCCCGGCCTAACCTCATTAGAATTACAGTTCTATTTTGTTGCTGAAAAAGAAAGTCTAGGAAGCTATCACAAACCTCTTTGGGTTTGAATCATCAAGATGATCAAGCATTAGGTTATTATCCAATAAAATAAATTAGCAATAAATGAGCTTGGGTTCTCCCTTATTCAGAAGCTCTTGGCTTACAAATATGAGGATGATATAGCAGCAGAATGTAAAAGGACATGAGTGTTGTTCATTTTTACTCTTTTGGGGGGTCCACCACCCAGTTCCCAAATAAATCACACACAGAGGCTTATTCTTAATTATGAGTGCCTGGCCTTAGCTTGGCTTGTTTCTTGCTAGCTTTCTTTAACTTTAAATTATCCTGTCTATCTTTTGCCTCTGGACTTTTACCAATCTCTTACTTCTGTAAATCTTACTCTTACTCCATGCTTGCTGGTTGTTTAGCTGGGTGGCTGGCCCCTGATGCCTTCCTCCTTCCCTGGCTCCTTCCTTTTCTCCCTCTCTATATAATCTCTGCCTGCCAGCCCTGCCTATACTTTCTCTAATGGGGACTATGGGGGTCCAGTTCCTCGATAGTCCCCTCCCAGGGTCTGGGAAGAATCTACAACCAGCTGATAATTTAATCTTGGATGAAATGAAATGCATCTATGTACACGAAAATCTTTAGTCCATACACTTTATTCTTCTGATAGGTTCTCTCTCTATAGCTTCTATTCTGCTCTCATTGCCCCATCTAGGTCCTCATCCATCTAGTTTCTTCCCATCTTAGCTCCTCTCCCATCTCCTTCTTCCTCATCTTGTTCTTCCCCATCTGGCTCTCCTACACTTTCCATCTTGTTCCTCTAGTTCTCTCTTCTAGCCCCTCAATCTAGTTCTTCCCCATCTCAGTTCGTTCCTCTCCAGCTCTTACCCATATCGTTCTTCCGTTCTCTTTTCTCTTCTCTGTCCTCATCTCTTTTTCTGTCCTACCCTGTTCTCTCTCATGAGAATAAAACTGCTTTTTTGTCCCTATGACCCTTATCTCTCCAAGCTATCTCTGCTCCTGCTGTTTCTGGCAAGTGTGCTCGGTTACTAAGCAACTTGGCTAGGTAACTTCCATCACAGCTAGATGTACCTGTAAGTTGGAACCCTATAGTTCTGAGTTAATTGTTAAGGGTGGATCTAAAACTAGAGATAAGACTTTGGAGAGGAGAAAGTTAAGCACATCCGCCAGGCCTTCTCAAGCAGATAGTCTAGATGCTTAAGTCTGTTCTTAGAGTACAGAGGTATCTCTGATAAGATGCTTTTGTCCCTCTAGGATGGTCCTGGGCAGATGCTGCTAATTACAGAAAGGATTGTGTTACTGCTCAGAAGGTTATCAAAATACTCCTTTAGTAGGGGAAATTGTATCCAGTAAATGATGGAAAAGCTACAATAACACACGAGAAACTCATAGTAGGAAATGGCTAATAATCAAATGCCAATATCACCAAGACTCCTTGAGCCTCAGTTTGACCTCTTGAAGGCCCTTGGCTTCTTCCAGGTATTAGCTTTGTCATAATCAGCTGAAATCCTACTTTATATATTTTTGCAGCTTGTAGCATTGCTCCTGCCTTGCTATTGGCCAATTCTTTATTAAACCATCAGGTGTTTTACACAGGCACAGTAACACAGCTTCACAGAGTTAAACAAATGCAATATAAACAAAACTAATACACCTTAAAATAGTATTCTACTACATTTCCCCCTTTTTGTCTAAATAAAAAAAATGAAAGGGTTTTAACTTAAACTTAGTAAGACTATATACAATAACGATTATCAAGTAAGGATTACATTCACAATATTCTGTCCATTTGTAGGTAGCATATTCAGAGAAAATAATGCATTATCTATCCTATCTTAGTGAATCCAAAATTTTACAACTAATTTACTTTCTATCATAACTAAGAAACTTCAACTATAACTACTTAGTCTTCAACTTCATCAAAGACCCAGAAGGATATAATGTTATCTAACAACAGAAACATTTGGCTGCCTGGACTGCCTGGACAGTCACTCAAAGTTCCTCTGCAACATTGGGGCGTCCATCTTCAGCCTACAGGCCTACAGTATCTGGCAGATTCTTCTTTAAAGCAGGAATTTTAAATTGTCCTGCCTTGTTTTGGCAAACTTCATTTGCCAAATGCAAAAATATATGAAGTAGGATTTCAGCTGATTATGACAAAGCTAATACCTGAAAGAAGCCAAGGGCCTTAAAGAGGTCAAACCGAGGCTCAAAGAGTCTTGGTGATATTGGTTTTTGATTATTAGCCATTTCCTACTATGAGTTTCTCGTGTGCTATTGTAGCTTTTCCATCATTTACTNGATACAATTTCCCCATTTTCCTCTGTGTCCTGCAGAATATCTGGTAGACTCATCTGTGAAGCAGAGATTTTGAAGGATTGTCCTGCTCTGTTTTGGCAAAGTTCAACAGTCTCGTTCTTCTGTATCCTGCATGTCCAGTCTGTAGAGCACATTGTCAGCAGTCAAAGGCAAGAACAGTTTCTTTGCCCAGTGGCTAATCTTGCCACAATGAAAGCAAACTCCATAAGGAGTTTCTTCAATGCCCATCATCTTCTCTGAAGTAAATTGGCGCTGCCAGGAGCAGATGTGTCTTATTATCATGAAAAACTTTAAATTAACAAAACATTTTAAATGCCATATTCTATAGATCTTTGAAATATTTGAAGACCATCAACCTAAAATATATTTATTTAACCTAGACAACATACCTAATATATCTACAAATTTGATGTTATAAATGACTAACTACTGACCTAAGTTTCTTGATTGTCCTATATAATTTATAATAATAGCTTTCAAAAAACTAGAACTTTACCTTATATTTTTAAATAAACTGCATAGTTACAATACCTTAAACAAGAATAGAAACATATATACAATAAGTTGTAACAAAAACAACCTTAAATTTATATCAATATACAAAAAACATTTAAACAAGAGCAGAAACATATATACAGTGTAATAAAAATAACTTTTAATTTGTATCAATATTCTATATTCCCCTAAATGATAACAAACATCCATAACTGACCAAATAACCAAAAACCACCACCCCCTAACTCTTGGGAATGTGAGTATAGTTTTCTCCATACTTCTCCCTGCTATCTGTGGATGAAGTATCTTTAAGGTCCTTGAGAGAAAATTTTTGAGAGAATGACCAAGTCCTGGAAAGACCTTTGCTGATAGATATTACCTGTCAAGGTTCAGGAGGTCTCGCCTGATCAAACTTGATCCATATTAACCCTGAAGGAATCCACAGCCTCTCATCTCCTGTGGGAACAAAACTCCAAAGCATTTTTGATTTCCATTTGACAAATATTTTTTCACTTTTTAAAAGTTAAGCCATTTCTAAAATATCTAGATTGATTCAATTTAGCAATCCAGTTCACAATCCTATGTGTCCTAGAAGCTGTCTTTTGCTTCTCAACAGTCTAAAAATTCAAAATCAATACATACAGGATCCAAACTACCTGCATATTTCCCATCTTACGTGGCTTTTTTCTTTTACTCTCTCTTTAAAGACTTTATTTTATTAACTATTCATTTTTTCCTATGACTATATCCTTTTCCTTTTTTTAAGCCTACACACACTTTAACCTGCTTAGAGGTTTTTCTGTCTGGACCTCCTCTATTGCATATCTTCAGCCTTTTTTGACCATATGAGCAAACCTTTAAACTGCTAACCTACACCTAGATCCTCTGTGCATGCAGCTCTCAGCTGGCTCCATCTGCTTCTTGGGTTGTGAAAGTCAATCGTGAAACTCACAGCCAGCCAGAGGTTTGTCTGACCAGGAACTGCATTCAACCTTCCTAGAGCTCTAGAATGGCAATTCATGCACTATGGCAGGCATTTTACTTAGTTTTTTGTTCCTACTTAACCTACTAGCCGCTCAAGAGCTCAGTGACTGGAGACATATACCCTTTTTTTTTT
>LZPO01097334.1:67279-77893 GCA_001675575.1 Neotoma lepida | reverse complement strand
GAATCTAGTTGAGTAGCCTTGTAATAATCTATACAGCCTTTTACCCACATTCTTACATTGGATTAGGAAATAACTCAGATGAGTATAGACATCAACCCAAAGTAATAAAGACTCTGAAATCTCCTCTTTGGTAACTTTATTGCTTAACTCCAAGCCTGAGTTCTGGATTCCACTAAATTCTGATCTTTGGAGTCAACCATATGAGCTGTGACTGGCATTGAAATTATTTTGATGATTCAGACACTCTGTGCTTTATAGTCTTATAGTAGCTGTGTGTGGTTTTGACAAATTTGATTAATAAAATCAAAAGGGTCTTTTCTGCAGTTAATAAAGAATGATAGAACAAAAATATTTACTATGTACTATGCCAGCAACGAAATTAACCAGTAATAATTGTTTTCAGTGGTACCAATCAACAGCTGAGAAAAAAAATCCCACAGGTCATTATATTTACCAAAATTAATGAGAGGGTTCTGCCTACCCTCTTGTATACCACTCCCTTAAACATCCTGAGTCTCACACACACACACACACACACAGAGAGAGAGAGAGAGAGAGAGAGAGAGAGAGAGAGAGAATGCTAATTCTTCTCAATGTTTGCTTTGCTTCTCTGGAAGCAATTTTATAAACTTTTGAACAATTTATTGGTGATACAGCAAATTTCTTATTGCTATTCCAAGCCTGTAATTTACAGTAAGCCTGCTGATACCAACCTTCCAGAGAATCATTCCTGTCATGCTATAGGCAGCAACTGAAGGTCATACCTTTCCTTTGGTGACTTACTCTCCGAGTCTTCCACGAACAAGCAGCAGATCTACACTTTCCTTCAGAGGTCAGATACACACAGGCTATCTAAAACCAAAGGGGAANGCATTCCTTCTGGAAGCTTCACACTGCAGAAAATAGAAATGTTTTCAAGACAACTATGTAGTCAGCTCCCATTGAGGCTAAGCCCCTTGTTTTTAGGTAAGCAATGAACTTCTTCCCAGACATCAAACATGGTCCATATAGGGCCCCAGTTCTCTGGTCAGTATCCTCATTGTCTGCAAATAGCTTTCAGTGGGTAATGTGGATGACCACCCCAGAGACTTATATTAATTGGATGCTGCTTGCAGATGTTCATTGAGCAAATCTGAGAAAGAGGTGCTTGATACAACTTTTCCTTGCAATTAATATTATTGCATTGTAAGTGTTGCAGGTAGAAAAGTATTGGGGACTGAAACTCCTGACTGGATGAAACTCACTGTAGTGATGACAGGAGAGGCCACCTGGGGAAGGAGCCTAGAATCATGTATCAATACAACCCGTTAGGTCCCAGAGTTAAAGATAACCTGAGTTCTCAAGCAAATTCTGAATTCTCTTCTCAAACAGGATTCTCTGCAGACCTAAAGGAAAAAAAGCAAATCACACTGAGTATTAAACTTTGGGAAGAGTTCATCTTCCATAGTGGACTTTTCACTAATATCTTGTTTTCATAATAAAACTGTTTAATTTTTACTGTGAACATGCTATCTCCCATCACCCCAAGCCTGAGTCTCTCGTTTCTGTACTGGTGTGTGAATCACAAGATCTGAACTCAAGAAAAGCAGCATCGTTTGTGAGAGTCAAAAATGTTACCCTGTCCTTATGCTCAAAGATGAAACAATCTGCTAAGAACAGGAAGATGACTCTTTGTAGACACAACCGAGAAATAACTCTCTCTGTCAGCCAACATTGAGATAAAAATTAAACTTAGATTTTCTGACATTCTGCTCTTGTTCTCTCACCACGAGACCCTCCCAGCTCACTGAGAAACCATCAGGTTTACACTATAAGCCAATTCTCCCCGAAGCCTAACAAATTTATAGCTTCACATGAGCGCCAAAGCAGAAGTTATCAATTATTTTCAAGGTGTCTAACTTTTAGCTGGGAGTACATTGCTGTAGACATGTGATGGCATCTGTAATTCCAGCCAGTCCTCCAGGGAATCTCCAAGGATGCTTTTTGGAGCCCTCTGTAAGATAATAAAGTAGGTTCTGGTCAGACGAGCTGTACCTCACCCTCTGTAATGGCTTTCCACATAAATCTGGGCCATGATTTACATTTGAAAGCCTCAGATCAATATTTGAGGAGGGATTATTTTTTATCAACTTGGCTCTAATTCTCTGAAATATAAAGTTATTTTTTAAATGTCAAGACCAACTACACCCACCATGGCATGAAATGGCTTTGTCGAAAAAGTTGGAAAAAAAATTAAACGTAAATTTTGTGTTGACATAATTCAGGTTAAGTCTAAAAAAGAAAAATACTTACTTTTGTAAAATGAGAGGCTATTTTATCACCCAGAGAATGTCACATCAATTGTAAAGCCATCAGCCCAAGGTTTGCTAGTGATTGCTTCATATTTACTGTTAGTCCAGCGATGGGGATGGTACTTTTACAGTCTTTGGACAGACTAGTGAGTGTGACATTTAAAGTGTTGATTTTTGCAGCACTTATGTTAATTGTTGTAATTTTCCTGATGAACCACCATTCTGGTTTCCTGATGCAGCCAAGATAGTTTTACATTTTCTATGCAGGGCCTCTTTGCCATTTGGTCTGTGTAGTGTCAGCTTCGAGTGCTACTGAAAGCAGACAAAATTGCAAGCAAATTGCATCAGATTGCCAACATTGTGAAAAGGTAAATTGCTTGCAAATCTATTTAAACCACTGCCCTATTTTCATCAGCTTCAGTACTTGGTATTCATGATTGCTTAATTGGCGACCTTTCCTATTGTGTAGTGCTTTATGGTGTAATGGAAAGCGATCTTTACCAAACCAATTACCCTTTTTTTCTCAGCACTACATTATTGCTGTGATTGCAACTGCCAGTCCTTTGTAAATGAACTTTCTGATTTCAATGATGTTTTTAAAATGTAAGATAGAAAAAAGTGGCATTCATATTGTGCAATGTTCTATTTTGAAGCCTCTTTGTAGTCACCATTGTCTGGGAAAATGGACTGAAGGGTTACACAGTACCTACAAATATCCATGTAACTATTATTAATATTATTATAATGTCCTCCTTTGTACTGCAGCTCAATTAGGAAAGGATAGGAGAAATATTTTGTCACCCTGTCAAGAGCACAGGAAGTGCATTTGAGGCTTCTTTTTTTGACACATACATTATCTCTAGTAATAAGATTCATTTTAAGGAGTGGTGATGAAGATACNAAATCAATTTAAATAAAATTCACATTGCCAGTTTTATGGTCACTCAACATTTTAAAAGCAGCCTTGAATGTGATAGTCAGACTTGGATACAAGCTTAATATTATTAGAGATAGTGGTAAGCATGCTTAGAAATGGTAACTTCTTAAGGTCTGTGTTCCAAACACAGATGCCAAAGCTCAACAAAATATGAGTCTCCCATACATTCAGAGCTAAAATCTGTGTCAAAAAATAAGTGGACAGAATTCAAATAGAATGAAGACTCTTGAAAAAAAATCCCTTTAATATTATTCCATGAAATTCATACCTACATGAATTTTCAGGAAGCTGGTGCAGAGAGTTGCTTCCTGTTTATGTATTTTTATGTAATTTAGAAAATTGTATCATTCCTCATAAGTGTGCATGGAGAAAGTAATTTAGTCATTCCCTAATACCATAAGTGGAGATGGATGCATCCTCCTACCCCCTANAGCCAGGAACTCATTGTATGAAGAACAGTTTGCAAAGGTTTCTTTTACTCTCTTCTCATTTAATGAGGAAAAAAAATGGAGTTCAGACAAGGCTAGCCAGTGATGATCAGGTGATTGCTGATTTTAGCACCTTTGGTGTAATGTAATGATTTATTTACAACACAGCAACTTATTCTTTGAAAGCAGAGAATGTGTCTATTATCTTCTGCTTATGTAAGTGTTCATAACAACCAATTTCACTGGGATATTGAGGTCTAATACAGTTATTACTTTGGATCAGGAGCATAAATTCTTCTGGAACAATTAGACAGGATTCAATTTCCTACTGAATAGTTATATATTTCCAGATGGAAGCATGACAATTCTTGGGGTGTTTAATTTGTTAAAATGTGGGAGTTTAAAATATGTTAATTGGGGTACTGGAGAGATGGTTCAGTGGTTAAGAGTACGTACTGCTCTTGCAGAAAACCTGAGTTTGGTACCCACCATCCATGTTGGGCAGCTCACAACTGCCTGTCACCCCAGCTCCAGAAAAACTGACATCTTTTTCTCGCTTCATTGGGCACCTGTCAATGCACATATACATGATTTAAAATAATTATAATAGCCAGGCGGTGGTGATAAGACCTTTAATCTCAGCACTTGGGAGGCAGAGGCAGGTGGACCTCTGTGAGTTTGAGGCCAGCCTGGTCTACAGAGCAAGTTCCGGGATAGCCAAAGGCTACACAAAGAAACCCTATCTTGAGAAACCAAGAAGTAAATTTTAAAAATAATAACAATTATTATTATTATTATTATTATTATTATTATTATTAATATTTAAACATGGGAGCAGGGATCCCAAAGCTTTCTTTACCTGTGGACTTTATTAAATTACTTTTGGGCAATGACTTTTAAAACTTTTTTTCTTTTCTTTCTTTCCTTTTTTTTTTGTTCCCTTTTTCCGGGATATGGGAAGCAAAGTGATTCATGACAGGAAAAAAGCTCATGAGTTAGCATGGACAGGGATCACAGAGGGTGTCTTGACTACCCATTCATCTTTCTGAACCAGAATCAAACCTGTTGATGGTGACCTGAATACTAATGGTGAGATAGCTCCCAAAGCCAGGGCTTACACGGTGCCTGGCACTATAAGACCTTTAGCTAACTCTTGTAATTTAATCTTCCTGAAGCTGTTATAAGGAGGTAGTAGGGTTCTTCCTAGTTTATAAATGAGCCAATGGAGGCCNAGGCAGTCTGAGGCTGAGAAAGTCCAAGGCTCATGCAGGGTCAGCCATGTAGCTCCTAAGGGTGAACCGGGATATGATCGCAAGCAGGCTAAAGACATGACTGCCTCACCTGTTTTTCTCTGTTTGTTTTGGAACAAAGTCTTCTCTATCCACAGCTGGCTTCACATTTAAAACTGAGGCTGACCTTGAACTTCTGGCTCTCTTGCCTCCACCTCCCAAGCACTGGACATACCCTGTGGTGACTAGTTCATGTGAACTTGACAGAAACTAGAGTCATCTGGATGGAGGTAACCTCAATTGAGAAAAATGCCTCCCTAAGATCAAGCTGTAGGCAAACCTGCAGGGAATGTTCTTAATCAGTGATTGATGGAGGAGGGCTCAGCGCATTGTGGGTGGTGCCATCTCTGGGCTGGTGGTCTTGGGTTCTATAAGAAAACAGCCTGTGCAAGCCATGGGAGCAAACCAGTAATCAGCACCTCTCCATGGCCTCTGCATCAGCATCTGCCTCCAGGGTCCTGCCTTGTTTGAGTTTCTGTCCTGACTTCCTTCAGTGACTGACTANAATGTCAAAGTGTAAGCCAAATAAAACCTTTTCTCCCCAACTTGCTTATAGTCATGGTGTTTCATCATATCAATAGTAACCCTGACTAGGACCACCATCATTCCCAATTTACACTGTACCAGATATAGAGCTCAGAGCTTTCATATATGCTAGGAAAGTACTCTACTAACTGAGCTACAGTCCCAGCTCCTCCCTTACCTCCTAATTTCTTATTTTTGAGCTAAGGAGTGGAAGCTTGCTGGTTAACTGAAGAATCCGAACACATGATGTCTTCGTTAAGGTTTCTATTGCGGTGAAGAGATACCATGACCACAGTAACTCTTATAAAGGAAAACATTTCATTGTGGTAGCTTACAGTTCAGAGGTTTAGTCCATTATCATCATGGCAGAAAGCAAGGCAGCATGCAGGCAGACAGGGTGCTAGAGAAGGAGCTGAGAGTTCTTACATCTTGACTCACAGGCGATAGGAAGTAGTCTGAGACACTGGGCAGTATCTTGAACATAGGAGACCTCAAAGCCCACCCCCACAGTGACATACTTCCTCCAACAAAGCCACACCTAGTTCAACAAGCCATACCTCTTAATAGCACCAAGCCCCTTGGGGACCATTTTCTTTCAAACCACCACACATGATTTTTTGTTTGTTTGTTGTGTTTTGTTTTGTTTTGAGACAACATTTCTCTGTGTAGTCCTGGCTGTCCTGGAACTTACCCTGTAGACCAGGCTGGCCCTGAACTCAAGAGATCCACCTGCCTCTGCCTCCCAAGTGATGGGATTAAAGGCATGTATAATTTTTTTTTTAACATGGATACTAGGAAACGAATGGCAAGAGGAACACCTGGATCTTTCACTATTCACCTTCTTTCACTTGGTAAGGATTTGGTATTGATACTCATATCTTAGATGCAAAACTCTAAGACCCCCCAGTGATGTCCAGAGTCTGGATCCCTACATAAGAATCCCCTAAGGCTATTTGTACAAAGACTCTGGCAGCATGCTGGCTATTTCTGCTTTTTCTCTTTCCTTCTCTGGAAGGAGAGACTCTGGTTGGCATTGTGTTGTTTGTTTATTTGTTTGTTTGTTTAGAGAGAATTTTGCTGTGAAGTTTAGGCTGGCCTCAAACTCTCAGCAGTCTTCCTGACTCTGCTTTTTGAGTGTTGAGGTGATAGATGTTTGTCCATCGTGTCCAACTGGAAAGAGAGATTCTTGAACAGCATAGTAATGATAAAGATCTAACGAAGCTTACTGTCTTTGTTAAATAATGATCTCTAGAGTTTGGTAGAGCTTACTGACAGTTGGAACCAACTCATTTCAGACCAAAGCTCTTTCAAGAAAATTGAAACAAAAATAACGATCAGAACTGAGTGTGCTGACACACAGCTTTAATGCCAGCACTCAGGAGGCAAAGGCAGGCAGATCACTGTGGATTTGGAGAGGGACTTGGCAAGTTCCTGGCCAGGTAGATTACACAATGAGACCCCATCTCAACAAAACAAAATATCAGATTTTTATTTCTTGTAAAAGGAGGAGTGGCATTGGTTCTAGCTCCAGGAACCTACGTGGAAATCATATTTCAACATTTTGTTTGTTTTCAAGGCTGGGAATAGAGCCCAGGGCCTTGCAAGTGCTAAGAATCTGCCCTATCATTCTGGTACACACCTACTTCATGAAGTACCCACACACACACACTTCCTAAAGTACCCCCATCCCCCTACACATTATATATACCCACTTCCTGAAGTCCCCCCATCCCCCTACACATTGTACACACTCACTTCCTGAAATACTCCCATCCCTCACACATACTGTACACATATATACTTGCTGAAGTACCCCCACCCCCACACACACACACTGTACACACCCACTTCCTGAAGTACCCCCATTCCCACATCCACACTGTTAGCGATAAAACCCAGGGACCTTATGTGTCTTAGGCAAAGTACTCTGCTACTGAGCTACATCTCCAGCCCAGGAATTACAGCATGAATGAATTGTTCTCTGAGGCTGTAGAGAAAGGCATTTGTTCCACTGATTTGAGCAGAGCCATGATGGATCCTTGTTTAGCATCCCAATTCTCATGCTGCCCTGGGTGGACTTGAGCATGCTTCCAAAGATTTAAATAGCAGTCAACTCCATGCTCTGTCTTAGAGGTTTACATATAAGGTCACTGAATATTGGGATAACTTGGGAGAAAAGCAAGAAACTAGAGGGCATTATTTCATCCCTTTCTACAGATTCCTATATCAATGTCTGCAGATTAATCCAAGGGACAAATGAGGTGAGGAGGAAAACCAGCCCAGCAAAAAGGCCTTTTAGGTAAGAATTTGCCACATCCATCCATCAAATCTTCTAAGTGCATTTACTGTAGTGTCTCATTTGTGAACACAAAAATATATGAAGTTTTATGTCTTCTCACAGTTTTAGGAAACTGCTTATGTGATGTGTCCTCTTGTGCTGTGTGCTGCTGTTACTATGGTCCCTTGTGGGCTTGAGGGTGGCCTATTCTCTCAAATCCTCTTAATCTTCATAACCAACAGTATCATTTACTCCCAAACAGATGGATACTAACTGTACATATGCTTACTAACCCTTTACAGATATTAAGTTCTTAAAAACCTTGTAAGACGCAACCCACATTTGCCACTGATAACTCTGACAGGGGCTGGGGAGCAGTAAATGTCTAAGAATACTTGGGCTGTCATTTCTTTTCTACAAGAAGGTAAACTTTGAGTGAATAGCTAACATCTACTTTATAAATGACTTTTCATGGTGATGCTACTTTAGAAAGATTATATAATTTCAGAGCAAATGGAAATGGTATGCTGAAAGGAGGATCTAAAATTTGTTAAACTGAGTCAAAAATTCAGAGATTAAAGAGTTGGTTTCTTGTTATTGTTGTTTTGTTTGTTTGTTTTTTTGGTTCATTCATTTTAGGGAGAACACAGCTATTTGATAAACTGGTAATAATAAACAATAATAAATTCCACTTACTTCAGTTTTATTACTAGCTGAGTAGCAAGTCTAGGAGGGGGACACTATTGATACCTTCTTCAACAGATGAGGGATTAAGAGTTTCACAACTATGAAGCCAAATGTCCAAAGTTAGAAGGTTTATAAGTGGCAGGTCTTGGATTCCAGTTCACAGAGTCTAGAAGCTGTTGATGAGTTCCAACTTTAAAAAGGAAGAGGAGGGCTGGAAAGATGGCTCAGCAGGTTAAGGAACATACTCCCAATCCTTACCACCTGAGTTCAGTCCCTGAGATCCACATGGTGGAAAGAGAACTAACAGGCAAAAACTGTCCTCTGACTTCTGCACATACTAGTACTCGAGAGAGCATGATAGCGTGCGCACATGCACACTCATGCATGCACGCACACACACACACACACACACACACACACACACACACACACACACACACCCCAAAGGATGCAGAAGGAAAAAGAAAAGGAAGAGAGAAAGGGAGGATGAGAATTTTAGAAAAAAACCAATTGGGAGGTTGGTAAGATGACTTAATGGTGAAGATACTGGCCACAAAATCCTGATGAATGAGTTCTATCTCCAGAAATCATGTAAAAAGCTGGATGCAGCGGGACACATGTGTAATCTCAGCATTTNCATGGGGAGATAGGAGACAGAAACAGAAGAACCTTCTGGAAGCCGGAAGGCCATCCAGCCTGGAGTACATATTGCAGAAGCACATACTCAACAAGACCAACTCAACAAGGGGGATGGCCAGAACTGACTCCAACCACATGCTGTGGCACACACTCATCCTCACATACCACCACACACTCAATCAATCAATAAAAATTAAAAAGATAAAACCAACAGGGTCTGCACTGACACTAACACTCCTCCAGATTCCTGATCTGGCACAACAGAATTCAGATTTCTCCAAAGTTTTCTGGAGGTCACTTTCTATTCTCTTTGATCTGAGAATCTTCCTCACCTTCCCAGTATTCCCACAGTGGGCTCTTCATGCTCAGTGCAGGACTGCATAACCTCCTATAATAGCTTTTGGTGGCAAATACTACTGCTCGTCATTTAACAGTGTGTAGATGTTATCCTGGGGGAAGGCAAACTTGCATTTGTCAGTGCCAAAAAGAGGCCAGCTATGGAGACTCCTCCCTAGAAATGTTTTCTTTCTCTCTCTCTAGCTGAAATTTTCAGAGCTCAAAGCTAGCTAGTGCACCTATAGAGAAATAGCAAGACTTGGGAGAAAGAACAGTGTTCAGTTCTAGGTTGTCTCAATGTGTCCCTTAAATTGATCTATTGAAAGCTAATTGCCATTGTGATCATATTGACAAACGGGGCAAGGAAATAGTTCAGTGGTACAATTCTTGCCTAGCATATACATGAGGCTCTGGGTTTACTTTCCAGTACAGTGAATGAATGGATGATTTAAATTAAATAAGTATATGGGTATAAATTTTATTCTGTCGTGATAACTCAGGTAGTAAAGTGCTTGAATTGTAATCTGTCCCTCAGAACCCACATTAAAACTGAGCCAGCCTCCCCTAGCAAGTCCAGGTCAATGAGACCCCAGTTCAAACAACAAGGTGGATGTTTCTGAGAAATGATACCCCACCCGAGGCTGTCCTCTGGGGTTCAGGTGCACACACACAAGGAAGTGGGACTTCAATGATTTAGGACTTAGTCCTGAGATCTCTGTCTTCGTGATGGAATTAGTGACTTTACTCAAAGGTTGGAGGCGCTAACACTTCAGGCTGCCCTTCTGTCTTCCATCATGTGAGCACATGGTCTCTTCTCTTCTATGTAAGGATGACACAGCAGGGTGCCACTTCGGAAGCAGAGGCATGGAGTCTTCACTGGACAGCGAGCTCACTGATACCTTCATCTTGGATTTCCCAGCCTCTAGAACTTTAAGGGAATGTCTATTACTTTTAAATTACCCAGTTTTAAGATATGTTATTATGGACCCCAGGGGACTGAGACCCCAAGAAAAATTTAACCTACTTTATCCTGAATGACAGACACCCATTCTAAAGAAGCATGTTCCTTTGTAAATGAATCTTTAGGGAGATAACATTTTAGCTATTTAGAAAACCATTCAAAACAAACGAAAGAAAGAAAGAAAGAAAGAAAGAAAGAAAGAAAGAAAGAAAGAAAGAAAGAAAGAAAGAAAGAAAGAAAGAA
>LZPO01097334.1:56680-67164 GCA_001675575.1 Neotoma lepida | reverse complement strand
GAAAGGAAAGGAAAGGAAAGGAAAGGAAAGGAAAGGAAAGGAAAGGAAAGGAAAGGAAAGGAAAGGAAAGGAAAGAAAAAGAGAGAAAACCATTCAAAACCCAAAATGGACAATTACTTTGCTCACTACCAGATAAGGGATGATTTCTGGACCAAGAGAACCTTTATTCCTCAAAGTCTGGGTGGTGGAGGAATCCAGTTAGCAAATATTGGCAGAAACAAATACTGTGAGAACTCACAGCAGGGAGCCAGAACCGATGCAGAAGGGCCTCCCACACACCACATGGTACATTGTTACCAGCTGTAGAGATGTCAGGACATGTACAACCCTTTACAACAAAGGCTTTCCTTTTAATTAAATAAGTTTGAGAATAAACTATGTTTAAGTAACAGTGAAATCAAGCAAAATCTTGCAGAGCCAATGATAAAATTGTACATTAGAGACCCCCCTTAACCTGGGATATTTATTTCTATTTCTCTTTGAGTAGACAAAAGAGAATTTCATAATAATAACATTTTATTGACTTTCGTCTTTAAATTACATCTTGACATTCAATGATTGTTCAATCTAAACTTTTAACCGGCTCATATTTTAAAGTATTCACAAGTTAGAACCATTTTAAAAAGATGGGGACTTTTTGTTTTAGGTGAAGACTTTTTGATTCATAACATCCTTATGGACAAAAAGCTGAAGGGGCTCATTGGTTTAGTAAGAAATAACCATATTTTACCATATTTGAATATATTAGGTTACTTCTCAGAGCACTCCTCCTAAGTAACATGTTCAGTTTTTCTGGTGTTGAATTTTCAGATTTATTGGGGAAAAATTAAGTGTTTTTAGGGTTACCTTACTAAGGGAGAGCACTTCCGTGGGCATGAGCTGAGCACATGTGGCCGAGGTGACCAAACTGTGCTTTCTCTGGAACTGCCATAACTCATGTGACTGGCTACCTGGAGACTGAGCATGAAACTTCACACAAAGACCTCTATGTCTGAGGAGCAGAGATGCAAATGAGTAGTGTGGCCAGGGTGAAAGGGCATGTGGAAAGCAGGCAGTTTTTCTGCTTTGCAGTCATTGTTCACACTGGAAATAGCAAGCTGCAGTAACAGAAGGTTGCCCCACAAAATAGCATCAGCTAAAACCTAGGGCATCTTCTAAGAATTAACTCCATCATGAGGGTGGGTCAGATTCATGGACTGTAACCTGTACTTGTGCATCTATACTCAAAAGGACTCCATGCTTACTACAGTGTTCAATGAAAAGTTTCTGCATCCCAATAAGCCTCTCTGCTGACACAGCAATCCAAATCAGACCAAATTAGAAAAAGCCCCGGTTTAATGGGTAAAGCGCTCTTGGATGTTTTTCTGGCCCCCCAGAGAAGAGATGGAGAAGAGAGACCAAAAAACCATATGTCTGTTTTCTGGAAGGCAGTTTAAATACCCTGTGGGAGAGACCTTGAGCATCTCTGGGGGAGGAGCCTTGTTTGCAGGACTTTCTGAAGGGCAGGGTCAGGGCAGAGGGGTGGGACTTCCACCAGAACTTCCCAGACTCTTTGGGTGTATGAGTGCCAGGGTGTCAGGGCTGAGGTGGAGCTTCCACCAGAACATTCAACAGCTGGTTTTTTGTTTGTTTGTTTTTGTTTTGTTTTGTTTCCTGAGACAGGGTTTCTCTGTGTAGCCCTTGCTGTCCTGGAACTTACTCTGTAGACCAGACTGGCCTTGAACTCACAGAGATTCACCTCCCTTTGCCTCTCGAGTACTNGAATTAAAGGCGTGTGCCACTACCGTCCAGCTTCTACAACAGTTTTAAAATCCTTGACTTTTGAACAAGTGATCCCTCATTTTCATTACTTAGCTGACTCTAACATTTATTTCAAATTAAGGACCTCTGTTATGNAGCAATTTCCTCTGAGCTAAAACCTTCCATCTCAAAGGGAAGTTTGCTAAGATACAGGATGTTCTAAATCAGTGATTCTCAACCTTACTGATGCTGTGACTCTTTATTAACACTTCTTTGTGTTGTGGTGACCCCCAACCATAAGATCATTTCATTGTTACTTCATAACTGTAATTTTTCTACTGTTATGAGTCATAATGTAAGTATCTGATATGCAACCCAAATGGGTCACAACCCACAGGTTGAGAACCACTGCTCTAAAGGGAGGTGGGTGAAATTTCATCCTGCTGGGAAGCTGTTAAGTAAACAGGAAGTAAACAATTTAAAGCCTTCAGGAAGTCCCTGAAACGGATGGTGCATTTAGATCCCTGTCTTAGCTTGGGTTACGATTGCTATGGTGAACTACCATGACCAAAGCAAGTTAAGGAAGAAAGGGTTTATTTGGCTTATGCTTCCATNTCCATAGTCCGTCACTGAAAGAAGTAAGGCAGAAACTCAAACAGGGTGGAAACCTGGGAGGAAGGAGGTGATGCAGAGGCCATGGAGGGGTGCTGCTTACTGGCTTGCTCAACCTACTTTCTTATGGCACATAGGACCACCAGCCCACAATGGGCTGGGGCCTCCCCCTTTTAATCTCTAAATTAAGAATCTTTCATTTCTAATTAAGGAAACCCTCTACAGGCTTGCCCACGGCTAAATCTTTATGGAGGCATTTTCTCAATTGGGGTTCCCTCCTCTCAGATGACTCTCACCTGTGTCAAGCTGACATAAAATTAGCAAGCACAATCCATTCTTCCCAAGTGTATATAAGCATTAAAGACTGTTGGGAGATGCTCAAACTGTCTGAGCTGCTTGGAAAAGACACTCTCCAACCTGGTGAGCTGCTTGAAGGCTCTGCGTTGTGCTCTAGGGTTCCAGCTCTTGTGAGTGTTCACCCATGGTGTGTGTGTGTGGGGGGGACTTTTGTTAATGCATCTGACTTTGAGTCATTTCTGCTCCTGCAAGTCACCCCTCACCCATACTCCGGTAAGTAACCCCAATAAACTCATTGGTCACCAGTTGGACCTCACTTTGGTCCATTGTCTGTTTCCATCTAAGGTAAGAAGATGTTTGTTGGAGCCCCCTGGGGAATAGTATACACAACAGTATCTCATGCTAAAGAAATTACTGAGAACTCAGGATGAAGGAAGGTAAGGAAATTATCACAGAACTGTTGGTGAAATAAGGGGTGGTTAATGGGCAAAAGCATAACTCATGATCAAGGGACATTCTTAAGGGTGTCATGTTATAATAAATAGGGAAAGAATTGTCAAAAAAGGAACTTGAGGTCTATGGGTCTGTTACTAGAGTCTTCATATTGGAAAAATGGTAAAGCGCCAACATATCAATTGTACTTGAACTTTTTTGATCATGAGTCCCAATAAAAAATACATTTTTCATGGGCATGTATAGACAACTATGTATGTTATATAAGCACATCATAATCAAGTAATGACCTAACCCTTACTACACAGTATGTCTTCTGATGCTCCTTATGTTTATCTTCCATTTACTTGTTTGTTTCATTCTTGTTTTGTTTTATTGTTTTTGTTATAGAGTTTCTTTATATAGTCCTGGCTGTCTTGGAACACTCTGTGTAGACTAGCTTGGCCTTGAACTCGAAGACACCTGCCTGCCTCTACTTCCCAAGTGCTGAGATTAAAGGCATGTGCTGCCACACCTGGCTCATTTACTTATTTTTGAAGACAGCGTTTCATGCACCTCAAGCTAGCCTCTGATTCACTAGGTAGAAGATCACTTTGGATTTCTGATCCTCCTACTTCAGTCTCCCAAGTGCTGAAATTATAGCTCTCATCACTATGTCCAATTTGCTTGATGCTGTGGCTCAAACTCAGAAGTTCGTACATGCTAGGCAAGCACTCTGCCAACTACATCCCTGGCCCAATATTTTTTCTCTTTTACTAACACATTGATTGCTTGACCAACTAATTGCTTAATTACACACAATTTTAAAAACTGTTATATTTCATGAGGGTATTAGATAGTAACATTTTTTAAGTTGTAAGATAATAATTTTCTAAGGCAAAAAAATTTCTAGTTCTGTAGGTGCCTGAGGAAATGCCTAACCAATTGATCAGGAAGTCCAAAGAATTGGAACTAATCCTTAAGTGACCTGGGTTAGCACCCTTGATATGTGACTATCTTCAATAGCATTTTCTGAATGAAACAGACTTTTTTTCCTTGGCTTTTCAAGACAGGGTTTCTCTATGTAGCCCTGGCTGTCCTGGGACTTACAGAGAGTCACCTGCCTCTGCCTCCCAAGTGCTGAGATTAAAGGCATGTACTACCATGCTCGACTGATACATACTTTTTAATTTTCTAATAAATAACAGAATGTTACTGAATCTCTAAATAAAATCTTTGTAGTATGCAATTTGGTCCCACTTATGAACTTATGAATTCAGTCCATCACATTCCAGTCCTCTCCAGACCCCTCAAAGAGCTGTGAGGAGAAAATAGCAGGCAGAATTTACAAACCAGTCAACTCAATAACTGAATCTTAAGCTTTGACCAAGGACTGCTGGTGAGCAACAGGACTCAGGGACAAAACCAATGAGCCAATACCTTCCTCAAGTTTTAGGCTCTGGCACTATCATTAGAACAAAAGCTTCATGAGACACAGGGCCCTGTCTGTCCAGGCTCCTGCTTAATTTAAACATGTCTAGTGCAGTATCTAATACACAATAGACGCTCAGTAGATATTTGCTGAATTAATTACTTTAAAAATTTGTCAAAGTAAAACCATGGGGAGGTAGAGGATATCTTTGAACGTTCTCAAATTGTTAATAGACATAAAAGTTTTTCCTGTAAATCATAGAAGCACATATTTTTGTACTGAAATTGGGCATTTTTATATAGGTAAAATCTTATAGGTAAGACTTATCTTATAGGTAAGACTACCAAAGCTAAATAAAAGTGTCTTCTTGACAGTGATTTAGCCTAGCAACTTGGAGACAGAAGTCATAATGCATAAATACCGACTTGCTGACCTGTTTATTGGTAAGCTCTAGACAAAAGCTGTAGGTGGCACCCTGGGGTCCTCTGAGTGAACAAGATGCTTTTCAGTTAGTAACTTTATGGAGCCATTTAAAACATTGGTATTTTCTGGATTGATGTAATTGATAAAAAGAAATCTAAGCTGTGCCAATCTCTTACATCTGTGGGTGTGCCCACTTTCTCCCTGAATATGACAGCCTCACTGTTAGCAGCAATTTGTTTCATAATATTGCTGTATGATTGAAAGCAGATAGTAAGGAAATAAGGTCTTATGAGGTTTTTTTCTCCCCTTAATGGAATTACTACTCAGAAAAAGGTGGTACTTTGGTTGGGAAGTTCTTATCATACCAAGTGAGTTCTTCAAAATGTTATGTCCCATCTGTATCACCAACTATGTTTTTAAGATGACAAGCGATGTAAAGCTTATAGTTAGTTGCACAGGGCACTCATCTTCATGTACAGCTTCAGCATTAATATAACCTTTAAAATGTACCCTTTAAAAGGGCGACAGTTATCAGCAGCATGACCCATATCAAATGGATCTGCCTGTCATGCTTTGCTCACTTGATGCATGAAAGTTTTCTGTGGTTCTCCACGGGCATGTGCCACAGTACCTTTCTGCTGGCCCACACAGCAAGGCAGTGTGGGACCTTTGAAAATTCTGAGTCTTGGCTGTAACTGTGGTAATCTATGTGTTAGGTGGCTTGGGTCATCCAGATGCTTTGACATCCTTTCAATGAAGCTAGAACATCCTCTGGCCTAATGTGCACATCTTCAAACTCAGTCTGGCTCATTCCCTTCTTTTCTTGAGGACAGGTGAGAACACACCCACAACCTACTTGAATGTCTTTTCATTTGATGTATGTCTCAGACAAAAGTTCCCTTTCTGCTTTTGAGATAGTAATGTTTTGCAGCACAAGTGCCTAAACAAATAAACAAACAAAAAATGTTTCCNGGTATTAAAAATACATTGAGTTGAGGAGGGTTGGGCAAAAGAAAAACGTTTTCCCTTACTGGGTGCAGTTATGTGAATTTGTAATTCATAAAGTTGTCAATTTTCAACCACTTTTGGTGTACAAAAAATGGCAGTTTTAGTGTCTTTAAATTTTTTATTACATTTATGTATTTATTTGTGTGTCTGGGGTACACCTGCGGATGTCAGAAGACAGTTTTCCGGAAGTGATTCCTTTTTCTATGTGGGTTCCAGGGATCAAACTCCAGTCTGCAGGCTTGGCAACAGCCATCTCTACCTGCTGAGCTATCTGTGCAGCCCCAGCGCAGTCTCAAGCACTTGTTCCTTCTGTCACTCTGATTTCCAGAGACTTTAAGGCTGCTCTAAACAAGAAAAAGGAAGGTAGTCAAATAGTTCAAAAGGGACTTTCTTAGCCTTTGCAGGGAGGCAGAATATCCAGACAGATTCTTAGAGAAAGTTTGGTCCGCTCCTGAGTTACTCTTCATACAAGGTGGAGAGACATTTGCTGCTAACAATTTCTTTCCCCAAATAGTTTCACAGAAAAGTGCCCTTGGAACAGATTAAAGATTCCACACAAAACATAGACTATTCAACTTTAGTGTTGATAATAGCACAAATTTTAATATGANCAAAAAGAATAACATTGGGAATTAAATTACTTAATCTAGTAAAGTATTGCCCTTCTTGTAATAAAATGTAAAGTATTCAAGTAGGAAAAAAGGGATTGGAGATGTAGCTTGGTGGTTATCACAGCTGTAGTTAGTACAGATGTAGCTCTTGATTTCCAACTTCTGCTTTGGAGAGAGAAACAAAGAGGGGGAGGGATAGAGAAAGAAAATATAAATTTTAAGTTTTTTTCTTTAAAAAAGAATACAAAATAACTTCATATTCTGATTTCACACACACATACAAACATAAGTATGTCTAAACACATGTAATCTTAACTTATAAAATGAACAAATTGTGTACATTCTTAGTGGTGATTAATTTCTGATTGGAAGGTTAGCATTATGGATGATTTTGAGTTCTTAGTTTGCTGTCATATAAATTAAATATTNTACAATGAGCACCTATTATTGTAACTTTTTTGTTATAAAAATAAAATATTACCAAGAATATTTAGGTAGAGGTTACTTTACTCCCCAAGTTTTAAAAACTCTGACTCACGAGTTAAGGAGATTTCTGAGTATGTGCATAGTGGAAGACCATGAACATGGACAAAATCATCTGGAACAGGGCTGGGATTTGCCAGGTAAAGTTGAGTCACAAGGACAAAACTGCAAGAGCAGAGATGGGAGGCAACCCTTGGCGGGGAGGGAGCTACAACAAATGAGTCAATTTGAATACTTTTCTACATCGGTGCCTTTTAGACTCACCTTGGGTTGTTTACCTGCACCGTGAGTAGCAATTAAGCTGCTGGTTAGGCAAACAAATCTATAGGGAACAGGGAGCATTTTGCACTAAAGGAAATTAAGTGAGGTTGGTGGTAGAACTTAATTTAAAAACTGTTTAGAAGCTTTTTTTCTTCTGTCTCTTGCCACAGAAAGAATACTTTTTGAATTGCTGTTAACAGAGCAAATTCTAGAATTTCATACTTAAACAGCCATATTTAGGTCAAATTGAAAAACCACTGATTTCAAAGGACAAACGGACATGATGGCACAAATGAATAGGAATATTTTTATAGGAAGACTAATTAAATGGAAAGGCCTCAGAAAGAGAGGATAAATGGTCACAACGTGAAGTGTCTTGCGTAGTATACTAGGTGCCTCAGACTGTCACATCTAGAACATACACACACACACACACACACACACACACACACACCTGTGGATGTGAATACACATGTATGTTCATATCTCACCTTATGGACCATGAAACTGAGTGAAATTCAACTAGATATGGTTACACTCAACACAACAAAAGTCAGATGAGGGCTTTTTTCAATTAACTGTCCACCTACCTTCCAGGTTTCACCAGGTATTCCTAAAAAAGATTATTCTAAGTTCGTGCCAATCCTGCACAGGCATATACTTGTGCACACACACACCACTCAGGGTCTCTGTTGCCTAACTCCTATGAGCCCACTGGCTGATTTTGATCTCATAGCTCCTGACATTTCTTGCCTCATGCTTTTCCAGTTGACAGGAATACTCCCCATTCTGTGTAGATCACAGGGACAATCTCTGCTCATCTCTAGGATTCTATTGAAGGCAATCTTTTCAGTCATCCTTCCTGAAGTATTGTTCCCAGGCAAGTTTAACCCTTCTCAGGTGTATATCTATGCATACATGCATACATACATACATACATAATACATGCATGCAGACATACATATCATAATGTATTAAGGAGTTTGGGGTTTTGTTTGTTTGTTTGTTGAGATAGGGTCTTATTGTGCAGCCCTGGCTGTCCTAGAACTTGCTATGTTGACCAGGCTGGCCTTGAACTCACAGGAATCCTTCTGCCTCTACCTCCCAACTGTCAGGGTTAAAGATGTGTACCACCACACCAAGTTTAAGAGGATTGTTAACATGGTTCTTTTTCTCTGTAGACTTTATTTAAGAAGTGACCATAACTTCTTCATCTGTATCTCCAGGATCTGTTAGAGCCTGCCACACCTGGAGTTTTTTCAGAAAATACTTTAAAATTACATTTACATATTTTAATTTAAGCTGTTGTATATGANTTGTGGGAGGGATACCATCTCCGGGCAAAATAAAAGGTTGAGGACAAGGGCTGATCTCTTGTAGAGCGTGGGCAAGGTTTTAGATTCCATTTCCACAAACACATTTCCTCCAAGCAACTGACTTCACACTTCTCCTCTATTCTCTGTGCCTTACCAGTTTCACTCTACCCACTGTCACCAGAGAGCCAGAGCTTTGACTGGCATGGAAGGGAACACCACACCGATGTTCCTTCCATCAAGGCAGTACACATACGGCTGTTACAGGCTAAATGGTGGTGTGGAAACAATTGGCTTAGGCAACAACTGCCTGAGCACCACAGTCAGTGTCTTTTCTGTAATTATTGCATTTAATACAGCTAGTTACTTGCACAAAAGAGCTTCCGGATCCAGCAATTTCCACTGGGGGCTGTTTAGGAATGCACAGGCCCATCATTTAGTCCTGATATTGTTGGCTTGTCAGAATTGATCATAGCTCTTGACGGGAACACCTCTAGCTCTTTTTTTTATGGAGTGCCTCAGAGTGACATTTCACATTGTTTAAGTAGGAGTGATCTGTTAGTTTATATTTTATCTAAAACTGCAGATCAGATGACCTCCCTCAGGGCCTAAATACATGAATCCTTTTCGCATGTTATAATTAATAGTGGAGCCGGGAGAGAAATTCGTAACAAGGGGCCGAAGAGCTGGGCAGAGCTGCTTGTCAGAGGGAAGGAAATTCCGCTCCAGATTAGCTTATTTTTAAGCACGTCAAGCTCTACACACAAACATGATCTATTGCTTCCTTGTAGTGTCTGTTTGGACCCACATGCTCCGGGCGGTGTCGACTCTGCTGTAAATTTTGTCTGAGTCAGGGCAATTCTGATTGATCTCTGAGTGTAAAATCGATAAGAAGACACTGTCATTTTCTTAAAGGATGAGCTAGAAAAGGGAAATAAATTAAGACTCCACCGAGTGTCTATCTCCAGTGCTCATTAATTCAGTGTGGTCTGTACTTTGTTAATGTTACGGCCTCTGCTTTAATCTTCCAGGTGCTCTTCCTGTGGCTACTTGCCAGGGCCCTTTCTTGTGTTATGGATATTTCATCCTAGCGCAGGAGGGGGACAAATGGCTACCCTCCTCTCTCCCTTAGCTCCTGATTAATCCATTTTATTATTTTGGAGGAATACATCACCATGGGTGCTGATTAACTTTAAAATGGACAGAGTCAATTCCCCCCCCACCTCATCTCTCCATCTCGCCTTCTCCTTCCACTTCTTCAACAAGGTACATTCATTTGTCTTGGGCAGTTTGGGCAAATAAGAATTCTGAGCATGTTTACCTTATACAATAAATTCCATTAAGATTAATTTTTCTCTCCCGCTTTACTCTCCTTCCTTCCTTCCTTCCCCCACCTCTCTTTTTCTCTCTCTATCCCTCTCTCTTCTTTTCTTCCTCTCTCTTGTCCCATTTCTGTCCCATTCTCTCTCCATCCTCAAGAGATGTATTCATTTGACTTGAACAGTTTGGGCAAAAATAATTACCAAACATTTTTGTCTTCTAGAATAAACCCCCTAAGATCTACCCCATCCTTGTGTGTGCTACCTCTTCCTCTCTCTGTCTCTCTTACCCCTTCTCTCTCCCAAACTCTTTTTCTTTCCCCTATTTCTCTCCCCTTTCTCTCTTTTCCTTACTGTCTCTTTCTTCTCCACTTTCCCTTTCTCCTCCTCCCTCTCTTCCCTTCTGTTTCTCTTCTTAGGCTTCTGCCTAAGACATTTTAAAAGATGCATTTTCAGATTTTCTTAGTCTCACAGCTTCATATACATCAGTGCTTTCCCACTATGTTTCCAGAGCAGTAGTACATGGGCACACAAACACACACACACACACACA
>LZPO01097334.1:18923-30545 GCA_001675575.1 Neotoma lepida | reverse complement strand
CCCACCAAGTCAGCTTGAAGCAGTTCTTGGGAGACACAGCGCCCCCACTCCTGTTCACCTGCCATTTTTTATAATAAGCAAAGAGTCTGGAATGTTGGAATTCCTGGCCACTCCCCCAGCTAAGTAACTTCACATTCGCACTTTGCGCATGTGCAAAGGGAAATCCCACCTCTTCCTCCCTCTCCACCTCCTCCTCTCTCTCTTCCTCTCTCTCTCTCCACGTGCGGCCGCACACACTCTGTCTCTCTCTCTCTCTATCTCTATCTCTTTTTCTCTCCCTGCCATCTTCTCCCCCCCCCACTTTCTAATAAAGCTCTGACACTGGATTTTGTTGTGCCTCATGACCTTTTCGGTAACGGTAACCGCTGCATAACAACAACAAGAAGGAGAAGAACCAGGAAGTTAACCGTCTTTAATATTAATCTACCTAGAGTCTCATTACCCTCTCTGCCTGCCTTCCAAGGATCTGTCTGATGCCTAGTCCTTCATAATGGTCTTTCTCCTAGGAGTCCAGTGCACCCATCAGCATACACCAGAGTCCACAGGACATCCCCAAGAACCTTGGGTGCCAGCAGCAGTGACCTAGAATTCAAATTCCCAGTGGCTGCTATAACTGACATGTCCAGGCATGTCCACTCTTCTTGAAGCTGTCCTACTCACTATGGCCACCTTCTCGGCATTTGGATCCACAGGCTGGCCTGGCTAAGCCACCTCCTAGTCCAGGATTCCTCAGATCAGTGTCATTTCATTCTTTCTTTAGAAGCTTTGATCTTCTCTGTAATTTCCTATTTGTCTTTACTTTCAAGTTTATAGTCTCCCTGTCCTAGCCCTTCCCCTCCCCACTCTGCCTAACCTAGAATATCTTTGTCTGTATTAGCTGCAATCTGATCCCAAGAGACTACAACCCTGCCTTAAAGAGACTGGGTTTTAAATAAACATCTGCTGAGTGGATGAATGGGATGCATTCTTATCAGTATTTCCAATTTTTAATGATGTGGGGATGTATCTCAGTGTGTCTACCTAGCACAGATGAAGTCCTGAGTTCAATCCCTAGTACTTCTTAATGGAGAGTGGTTGTCTTAGGGTTTCTATTGCTGCAACAAAACACCATGACCAAAATGCAAGTTCGGGAGGAAAGGGTTTATTTGGCTTATACTTCAGCATTGCTGTTCATCACTGAAGGAAGTCGGGACAGGAACTCAAACAGGGCAGGATCCAGGAGGCAGGAGCTGATGCAGAAGCAGGCCATGGAGAGGTGCTGCTTACTGGCTAACTCTTCATGGCTTGCTCAGCCCACCTTCTTATAGAACCTAGGCCAACAGCCCAGTGATGGCACCACAAACCATGGGCTGGGCCCTCCCCCATTGATCACTAAATGAGAAAATGCCTTAAAGCTGGATCTCTTCCAGGCATTTCCTCAACTGAGGCTTCTTCCTCTGATGACTCTAGCTTGTGTCAAGCTGACACACAAAACCAGCCATTTCTGTGGTGGTGCATACCTGTGGGGGAACTGAAGCATTTTCCTGTGTGTGTCCTGATCAGCAAAGTGTGCCTCTACTACAAAACTGACATGGCTGCAAAGTATTTCTGACCTTCCATTTCATATAAAANTTACTGGAATATGCTAAGGCGAGATCCAGTATCTAGAATCATCCACTTTCCGTGCTTAATAGGCTTTGTTTCTCAAGATCATTGTGTTATTTAGTTTTCTCACCATTGTGAGCAAATGCCTGACAGAAGCAGCTGAAGATGAGGCTACATGGTTTAAGGGAATACAGTACATCAAAGTAGGGAAGGCATAGCAACTGGAGCTCCATCAGTGGCAGTGGAAGTTTAGAATGAAGCCTGCTACTTTAAGAAACAGCCCAGCCAGGTGTGGTGGCCTACACCTTTAATCCCAGGCAGATGCAGTAGATCTCTGAGTTTGAGGCCAGCCTGGTCTACAGAGTGAGTGCCAAGACAGCCAGGGCTTCACAGAGAAACCTTGTCTCAAAAATACCAAAAGAAGAAGAAGAAGAAGAAGAAGAAGAAGAAGAAGAAGAAGAAGAAGAAGAAGAAGAAGAAGAAGAAGAAGAAGAAGAAGAAGAAGAAGAAGAAGAGGAAGAAGAAGAAGAAGAAAAGAAAGAAAAGAACAGCCCTATAGGGCTAGCTAAAATTCTCAATCTCAACCCTTATATCCCTGGAACTTCCAGTTAGCCCCCATGTCCAAAACACTCCACAACCTCACCACACAGCCAAGGATCAAGTGTTCCAACACAAGATCCTGTGAGGAACACTGCATGCTCAAGTCAAAGCCGTCACCATGTTAGCCTTCCACTTGAGCAGAATAATAAAACTAATAAGGAATTCCATGAAATGCAAAAGACCCCATGTTTACTAAGTATTACTATAATGTAGAGATGTGAGCAGCTCTAGTGGTGGTCTCAGGAAACTTCACCCAAGAGTCTCAGATGCTGCAACCCGTGAACTTTGTTCAGTTCAGATCCTCTGATGGATGTTTGGTATTAGCCTGTCCCAAACAGCAGACACTGGAAAAGCATTCTTATACCCACTCAATGTGGTTTCTTGTTTTGTTCATTTTTGTTTGTTTGGGAAAGGGTTTCATGATGTAGCCCTGACTGTCCTGGAACTTGCTATGTAGACCAGGCTATCCTTGAACTCACTCACACAGGATTAAAGGCACCACCATGATCAGCCCCCAAGGGTTTAATATATGACAGTCTTTCTTCTTTTGAATATATTGCTAGCTCTTTTTAAGAAAGGTATGACATCATATTATTTTTAAGATTAATTTATTATTATTATTTTAAATGTGTGTGTGTGTGTGTGTATGCTATATACCTGTGGGTGCCTGCGTAGACCAGAGGAGGGTGTCAGATCCCTTTGCTCAAAGTTACTGGTGATTGTGGGTCACCTGATGTGGATGCTGGGAACTAAACTCAAGTCCTTTGGAAGAGCAATGAATACTCTTAACAGCTAAGCCACTTCTCNAGCCACACATTACTTTCTACACTTTCTACACTTACTTTCTACACTTGCATNTNTATGAACTGGATCATTTAATACTGGATACCATTTGATGAGTCACTTATAGTAAAAAGCCCGAGCTGCATAAACCTTCAGTTGTACAACATATTTCAGCTATTTACTTCCATTTTTNAAGGACTTTACATATGTGAAATATTTCAGACATGTACCGAGCTAATCAAGTTAATCATGGGCAGATTAGAGAAGACAAGAGTGCAGCTGAAAGTGTATTGCTCATCAATCCAGGGAAGATGAGAGCCATGTGTGAACAAGTTGACTCTCCTCTGCCTTCCTTTTACTGTCTTCTTACTCTCACTGGAATTTGATTTTCTGTTCTTCCTGTCCATTTCTTACCACTACCAACCACATTCCCAACCTCACCATCCCCAAACAAAGNCTTCCTGGATCAATTGTTTGTTCAGGACTCTCAGAAATTTGTTAATTTATTTTCCTTCCACACTGAGCTCTGTTCTCCTCATGAACCAGACTGACTTATACTTACTACCAACTGGATGGGTGCTAAGAGGCCACTGGGAAGCTTGTGTTTACATGGTAGAGCATTGCACTGAATCAGCAGACTACCATATTCATGTATGTATTGAGCTTTATGCACTCTCTGCATGACACATATACTCTCCAGTGAACAGTCTTGTGCATATCTGTTAAACATATGCATTCATTGTGCTGGATGTGTAACTATGGACATAATTGCATTTTAAAACTTGTCAAAAGAAGTCTTGCAGACATGATAAAGTAAGTTTATTTGCAAAGTGGTCTGGAAGACTTAGATTTTAAAAGCAAAAACATAAAACAAAACAAAAAGACAAGTAACTTATTTGAAGGGGGGCGGGATTAAAACAAAACAAAACCCTTCCAGATTGTGCTGGCTAGTTTTATACCAACTNAACATAGACTAGGGTCATCAGAGAGGAGCCTCACTTGAGAAGATGCCTCCACAAATAGGCTGTAGACAAGCCTATAGGGCATTTTCTTAGTTAGGGATTGGTTGGGAAGGGCCCAGCCCACTGTGAATGGAGCCATCCCTGGCCTGTAGGTCCTCTGGGATGTTGTTCCTGGGTTCTATAAGAAAGCAGGCTGAGAAATCCATGGGGAGCAAGCCAGTAAGCAGCACNCCTNCATGGCCTCTGCATCAGCTCCTGCCTCCAGGCTCCTACCCTATTTGAGTTCATGTCCTGCTGACTTCCTTCAATGATGGACTAAGGTNTATAAGCCATATAAACCCTTTCCTCCCCAACTTGATTTTGGTCATGGTGTTTTGTAGAAGCAATAGAAACACTAANTAAGANACAGATTTTCAAGGTTTCATTAATTAATTNATCTACTTATAGTGGGAAAAGGGCAGCTTCCTCACACTCNTCCNATCCGCAAAGGGCAGACTGTCTTTAGATAGCAGAAANGAATTTGTTTTTTTAAGCTAGNCCAGCATCATAGAACATAGTNAAGGTCTTGTTTCTGTTGAGGAACTACACAGGTGAGCCTATAGTCAGTGTATTTAAGTGTGTTCTATTCAGTNCATGCTGGTGGGTATGCTTGTCCAATACAGTAGAAAGACAAGGGGTTTGTTATGCTCTTATACAAATGTATATATGAAGCTTAGTTGACACTGCCAGGGTATTCAGGGTGACAAAATCAGTTCATACTTCCTCCAGAGGTGTGTGAGTTGGTTGCGGTTGNTCTACGTGTCACCTGCACATNACATTGCCTGTATCAAGTGCAGCCATCCTAGGGGCTGTGTGGCAACATCTACCACAACACACTTGTGTAGTTCCCCATTTCCTCCTGGCCACAGGGTCATCTTTTGCTTGGTGTCATTCAGTCTTTTCCATTTTTAAAATTGGCTTGTTCACTTTCTTCTTTTTTTCCTTTTCAGTCAAGGTCTCAGGCTGGCTTCAAATACATATCTTTCCTCCAGGTGTGTACCAGCAGTGACTTGTTCACTTTTAATTGTCATTGCATACAATATGGTATGTTGTGCATATGAATTTTTTGTCTGAAATAAGGAGTGTAAATGATTTTTCCTACTCCATGACTTGTCTCTTCCTTCTTATAAATGGTGTCTTTTGATGAATATGGTTCTTAATTTAATGTAATCTAATTTATCTTTTATTTCTTTTATGTTTCGTGGTATCTTGTACCCTTTTACAAAATCTTTGCCTATTCCAAGGTCATGACACATGCTCCTAAGTTTTCTTCTAAAAGCTTTAATTTTTTTTACCTTTCACATCTAGATCTCCAATTCAACTAGNNTTGAATTTTGTAGATGGTGTGAGACAAAAGGTTCACCATTTATTTGTTTCCAAATGGATATCCAATTGACCCTGTACCATTTATTGAAAAAAAAAATAATTGTTATCCTTTCCCACTGCACTGCAATGTCAGCTCTGTCAGACATCAGGTGTCACTGTGTGTTCTGATCTGTTTCTGAAATCTAATTTGTCCCACTGGTTCATTGTCTACCCTTGTACCAATACTAATCCATTAGCCATNATTAAATCTGGCAGTTTATGTCCTCAAGTTATGGGTNTCTTCAAATTTGCACTGAATNTTTTTAACCCTTTACATTTTGTATGCATTTTAGAATCAGATTTTTTAAATGACACACATACAGACAGACACACACATGCTGGGGTAGTGATCAAAGGGCATCAGTTATAGACTGATATATTTATACTATTCCATCTTTCACTTCTTCAGCATGGTGTGTGCTTTCATTCATTTAGAGAGTCCTTGTTCTATATTAGTGATATTTTACAGTACTTAAGACAGCTGTGCTGGTCCACATCTTTAATCTCAGCACTTCAGAAAAGGAGGCAGGAAGAACAGGAGTTCAAAGTCATCCTTGGCTACATAGAAAGTTGGAGGCCAGTCTGGGCTACACAATGTATACCCTATCTCAACAGCAATAATAATTAATAATAATAATAATTTATAGTATGTAGTATAGAANTTTAACNTGTATTTTATTTGATTTGCTATCCACTATTTAAAATATTTTATTTTAAAANTTTTAGAAATTATGTACAATGTCTTTTATGCTTATAAATTCTATGTAAATACAGAAATGCTATGGATATGTCATCCTTCTCANAAAGCAGTGATAAATTCTTTTTGTTTATTTGTTTGTTTGTTGAGACGGAGTTTCTCTGTGTATCCCTGGCTGTTCTGGAACTAGCTCTGTAGAACAGGTTGACCTCAAACTCAGAAATCTGCCTGCTGAATGCTAGAATTAAAGGCCTGCACCACCACATCCAGCTAAATTCCTTTCTTAATTACATTGTATTATATGNACTTTATTTTATATTCTATACAGAGAAATATGCCAAATCTCATTAATAATAGATTTACTTTTTCCANTCTATGGATACAATTAAAAGTTACTATAGATTAATAATGGAGATGAATTTTCTCCTCTCTCTGCCTCCCTTCATATATGTGGCCTGTATTTCTTGCTTTACCCACAGAATATGGATAGGGCAGTTTGGCACATGGGTGTAATGTGGCAGCTTTCTCACTGCTCTCTAGATCCCTGAACACCTCACAAAATAAAACTCTGAGACATACAAAAGTGTAAGTCCCAGCCTATGGTGCAGTCAGGTGACAACCCTCTAGAAGAGTTCCAGCTGAGCCCAGCCTTTCAGCCATCTTTACAAGCACATGAATAGACCATCTTAGGTGCTCCAAAGCTACCCAAATTCTAGAAAATACCATTAAATGACTGGTCAATGTCATGTGTAATGGAATACTTACATTCTTTACCAACAAATTGTGACATGTGTTTCAAATGCTATGCTTTTAACCCATTATATTTGAAGAAATTTTTCTATGAAGCTGTAGATTTAAGGTGATCTTGACTAGAAGTAGAGATAATAGATTTATATTTTTCTTTAGCCCTGGTAAAGTAATTAAATATTTTTGTAAAACGGATTTTCTAAATGGTCTTGTTAAATAAAACACAGAGGCAGAGATGGGGTGAAAGTCTGACTGAGATAAGAGGAATTAGGAACAGCTACCAGCCTCACCTTAGACTGATGCCACTGCTCCCAAAATGGAGAGTATCTGACTTCCTTATACCTCCACGTCTATATCCCTTTCTGTTCTGTTCTCCCATTGGTTCTTTCAGTCTAGCTACATCACTTCCTCCTATGGCCCACTTCTGTCACTTCCTGTTTGTCTGTATAGACCTCCAGAATTCTATGGTTGATGCTGGGATTAAAGGCGTGTGTTTCCTNGCTTGACTATTCCTAGTGTGACCTGGAACTCACAGGGATCCAGACAGACCCTGCTTGCTAAGTGATAGGATTAAGGGCATGTGCTAATTTTGCAAGGCTAGTGGCTGACCTTGTTCCTCTGATCCTTAGATAAATTTTATTTGGGGACATAGATAAAATACCACTACATATTTTCCTATTATTTATGATGCTACTATTGTTTTTTTTCTCTTTTAGTAGATAGTAATCTTTGCTGTTTCAAATAATCAGCCTTGAACATTTTTATAGTACTGTTTTATATTCTATTCTTTCCTCAGTAATTATCACTCTGTTGTTGGATATGCATATTCATCCAACTTATCTATCTATTTATTTATTTTTGAGGCAGGGACTTATTACATAGCCTTGACTGGACTTGAACTCACAGAGATCTGCCTGCCTCAGCCTCTCAAGTGCTGACATTAAAGGTGTATGCTACCATGTCTGGCTTAATCCAACTATTATAAATACTTGGGGGGTAGAGGGTCCCCCACTGAGAACTTAGGTGTCCTGTGAAGGGAGACCTAGAACGGAGGAGAGGTAAGTGCGTGCTGTCTGCCCGTTTCCCAGCCTTCCTTTCTGGAGACAATCAGACACGGCAGGGAGTCATGTCAAGCAGGAACTCATTTATTAAAAGTCAGCAAACACCTTTTAAAGCATAAAATCACAAGGCTGGGAGGCATGGACTCCCTAACGGGTCAATCAGCTTAAAGGTCACCCAATCACACACCTGATCCATATCANCCACAATGCTGTCCACAAGGGGGATCATGTGTTGGCATTATTTCTCCTAATTTGAAGCCTCAATTGCATTCCCCTGCAAATAACCTGGGTTTCTCCCTCCCTGTCTCCACTGGCACATGGCTCCATAGACTCCCACAAATACTACCAACCTTTTCTGTGTCTTTATCAAANTCCAAACTTACCTCTTTCATGAGCTATTCCTAAAGACATTTATTTGGTCTGATTATAGGAACTTCATAGATTTCTTGGGACTTATATGCAACTCCCTGGTTCAAGTATGTTTATTAATCTCATTGATCAGTCATTTTAACAGTACATTTTTGCAATACATTGTATCAGGCTTCATAGAAAAGTTCATTCATATGCCTAGTATCATAAATATGTGGATGTTGACTGAGAGTCAGGTGACCTTTGGTTTATTTTGATTATAAAGCCTTTGCACTTAACATTATGCTATGATTTTTTTTGCACTTAATTCTTGCAATAGGTAAAGTGGAACTAACTGATTTGGGGGCTGGAGGTGCAGGCCAGTGCAGAACAACTGCCTGGCACATGAATTGATTTGTCCCAAACCATGTAAGCAGTAGCCCCTTAGTATATAATCTAAGCTTTCATTGTAAACATACTGTCAGCGATAGCTATGCTTCTGACTTCCTTCCAGCTTGCCAAACCACAGACAGGTAGAAACTCAATAAATGCTGTTGCCTTCTCCAACTGACCTATTTATCTGGTCATACAGATTCTGCAAGACTCTGGCAACAGACAGCTTAAATGTTGTCCTTGAATGAATACCTTTATAATTCTTGCATCTTTTTTCCAATTTTGGGGGGTGGGGTTACATGTGTGTCTGCATATAGGTGTATGCATATTGAGTACTGCTGGCCTTGGAGGCTAGAGGCATCAGATCTGCTGGAGCTGGAGCTGGAGCTGATGGCGACTGTAAGCTGCCTAACATGGATGCTGGGAACCAAACTGAGGACCACTGGAAGAGCAGAGAGTGCTCTTAGCTGTTGAGCCATCTCTCTAGCTCTGGAACTCTCTGCTTAACATCACCTTGGTGTTGACCTGGGTAAGTTCCTCTACCACTTCAGCATCTGCAACATCATTTATAAAATAAGAGAGTAAATGATTGAAATCCTTTCAGCTATAGGAGCCACATCAGTATTTATTGTAAACATATAATCTCCATGAAACCTTAGAACTTAAATTTGGTTGTTTTATAACACCAGAAATGAAGTAATTTATAGCTGATATTCTACTTTACCACAGCAACACTGCTATGGTGTCTATTTAAAAAGAAAAAGAAAAAAACTGCCTGATTCAGTTGAGAATCACCAAATAATTTACACAGCAAATGTACATTTAGATGTTTATTGAAGTATATCTGTGAAGTCAGTTTAACTTAATTTTAAACTAANATGCAAATCTGCCTATCTATCATCTATCTGTGTATCTATCTAAAAGTATAATTGTATTATTTTTCAGTGAAAATTGAAAAAATTTGCATTTGATTTACTCACAACAGGGNTAAAATTTACTCTAGTGTTACTTTCTCTGGGTCAATCTTTTCAATTGAGGTGGTAGGTAGAATAAGCTGTAAGAGACCCTCTAACTGCAATTTTAGCGTTCCTAGACCAGACATCATTCATTGACATTTTGGAACTTCAGTTCTCATGGAGTTTCATACTTACCCTGTGGTCTACCTCACAGAACCAACAGGAGGATAAAGGAGACAAGTGAGTGCATCTCATAAGTTGTAAAGTTCAAAGTAAGTGTAAGGCAATACAGTATTGTTTGTGGCTTCACNGGGTCTAGTAATTCATTAACATATACTTGGCAAATACTTTTAAGTACCTAGTATGTGTTAGATACTCTTTTAAACTTTTGGAACCAGTAGACAAGAGAAGAAAAACATTAAAAAGATAAATTATTTCAGGTAGTAATTTTATTATTGTGGAAGAAAAAAGAAAAGAAGGAAGAACCTGGGCAACTGAGGAACAGCTGTGGATGTCCTCCCCATGTAGAGCGATTTCAGTTCAGCATGGATAAAGTGATGATGCCAGCCAGAACAGCTTGGGAAGAGTGTTCGCCTCTGAGGGAACAACAAGTACAGAGACCTAAAGCAGGGACAATTTCACATGTTTGAGGAACAGAAACAATCTATATGGCTGTGGTGTATCAAGTAAGAGCAAAGACAGAGTAAGACGAATTCAGTAAAATAGGATTTGCATTCGCAACAAAACTATAGAATGTTCCAGAATTTTAGTGTTGTGTTAAGAATGTTATTCACGTGAACTGGTGCAGCTGCTGTGTCCTAAAAAGATTTAGAGTGATTCTTAGGGTACACAATTGGTCTATACAGGTTAATAAAAGTTCTATGACACCTACATGCTAATTCCTGAAGTCTTATTTAGGGGAAGTTGGACTTCAAAGGAGAAATCATAACCAACATGTTTTCTCCTTGAGATGAAAGCCAGCTTCCCTTGTTAAGTTCCATGGAAGCAGCGTCAGACTTTCTGCCGGTGAGTTTCTCAGATACGATTTCCATTCATGAGGAGGTAAACAGTCACCGTTCTGTCTACATTCCCACGGCTTGTTACTTCAGCAACAGGTTTCAGAAGGAGAGTATTGGAACTCTGAGACCTACAAGCTTCAAAAGGATTCTGGGGCTATTCACCCCATCAGCTACATGTTGTCCCACCCTCTTTCCTCCTGTCCCTGCCCAATGATGATTTCAGGCAGCAAACAGCAACAAAAACTCTGTATCTGCTTTGCCTAGCCCAGGAGAAACAAGCATCCCAAACCCAGTGTTGACCCATACAAAGCCTCTTCTCATTCCTATAAATTGATTGTTCAGTTCTGATTGTTCAACTGTGTGGAGACAGGTATCAAAGACAAGAGACAATGTAGAGAGGAGCTAATAAAGAGAGAGCAGACTCAAGTTTAAATGCCATCTACTTTTCAGGGTACCATCAATGAAAGTGTCTGCTGTTCTGAGGAGGCTGCAGTGAGAATTAAGTAGCTACAAACTGTGGAAAGNGCTCTGACAAAAGTCTGCAAAACACAAATGGAAGGAGTGCTGAAATTAGTGAGCTTCACTGATGGTCAGGTATGGGAGAGAAACTAGGAAAGTATAGCAGAGGGCGGACTGCNAAAATGCACTGTTTGCCAGTGAGCTAAGAAGTATACTTCACAGCAGGAGCCTGTGTTCAGGGGCCTGTACATTGCAAAGGGAATCATTATGGCCTGTGCTTACACGCACACACACACACACACACACACGTATATATATACACATATAAAACAGAAGAGTTAGTAGGAATGCAGCTCCTTCAATTAGGGGCTAAGCAGTAAGCACTGGAAGAGGGCAGAGGCTGGAGACACTGAAGAAATAAATGTCAATAGAAAGGATGGGACTTGAGTTACTCACTGGAAGATGCAAAAGAAAAGTAACAAAAGATGTTTAGCAAAATTAAGGACAAAAGCCTGGTGTGGTGGTACTTGCCTTCAATCCTAGGACTCAGGAGGCAGACGCAGGCAAATCTGTAAGTCCAAGGCTAGCCTGGGCTACTTAGTCAACTGT
>LZPO01097334.1:5124-18373 GCA_001675575.1 Neotoma lepida | reverse complement strand
ACCAGATCTCATTACAGATGGTTGTGAGCCACCATGTGGTTGCTGGGAATTGAACTCAGGACCTCTGGAAGAACAGTCAGTGCTCTTAACCTCTGAGCCATCTCTCCAGGCTTAAATTTTTTTTCTTATGTTGTTGGTTGTGAGCCCAGCCTTTAATGGCTAGGTCATCTCTTCAGCCCACTTTTTAAAAAATATAATTTATTTCATGTGCATTTGAGTTTTGCCTGCATATATGTCTTTGTGAAGGTGTCAGATCCTTGAAACTGGAGCTATAGGCAGTTATGAGCTGCCATGTGGGTGCTGGGAATTGAACTAGCATCCTCTGGAAGAGCAGCCAGTGCTCTTAACCACTGAGCCATCTCTCCAGCCCCCAATATTTTTTTCTTAATTAAGGACAAAAGTGATTGTTTGGGTACTTGCAGGAGTAAGAAGAAAAAGTGGTATGACTTGCTTGCTCTTTTCTAAGGTGTGTTTTTAAAAAGAAAAAAAAATGAGAAGAGTCTGGACTTGGAAGAGAGAAATACATTCTGGCACCTGTTTCTTCTGCTCCAAACCTCAGGAAAGAGCAGAGAATGAAGAGCTCAGCAGCTGAATCTTTGTGTTCTTCTTGATGTTTCTACAGGTTTAACTAGTTCTGATCCATGTCCTGCTCGCTTCTGTTCCTCATTCAGGACAAAAATGTCCGCTAAACCTTTCAGGAATGCTCAAATCCAGAGACAGACAGAGACAGCCAGTAGCTGCTGCTGCTGATCTAAGGGACTCAGTGTTCCATAGGGCAGCTATTCTGATAATGCTGACCACTGTGTGTGTGTGTGTGTGTGTGTGTGTGTGTGTGTGTGTGTGTGTGTGTGTGTGTGTAAGAAAAAGTTTTTCTGTGTCCTGCCCGGCTCCCACGACTGCTCAGACCCAAGTAAACACACAGAGGCTTATATCATTTACAAACTTATGGCCTAATGGCTCAGGCTTTCCATTAGCTAGCTCTTCCATCTTAAATTAACCCATTTTTATAAATCTGTACTTTGCTACGCAACTTGTGGCTTACCGGTATCTTTACATCTTCTTCTCCTGGTGGTGGCTAGCAGCTTCTGCTCAGCTCTGCTTTCTATTTCCTCTCTCTCTAGTTAGAATGTCCCGCCTAACATTATTTTGCCTCACCTTGGCCACACAGCTTTATTTATCAACCAATCAGAGCAATACATTTTCACAGCATACAGAACATCACCCATCATGTGTGTGTGTGTGTGTGTGTGTGTGTGTGTGTGTTTACACAAGTGCAGACATTCACATTCTTCGATAAAACTTACCACAATTCACAAAAAGTATTTTACTCTTTAACAAAATAGTCATGTAAGGATTCCATCGGCTCAACATGTTAATGATTTATTTGTTTATTTACTTTTTATTTTGAGACAGGGTCTCTCTGTGTAGCTCTGGCTATCCTGGAACTCTATGAAGACCAGGCTGGCTTATGTTAGAAATATTTTCTTATGTTAGAAAATAATAAGGGCTAGGGAGATAATTCTGTTGGTGTTTGTCATCCAAGCATGAGTTTGGATCCTTGTGCCCACGTAATCCCTGCATGGTGGCACCTGCCTGTAGTCCCAGGGCTGAAGACACAGAGGCAACAGCCTCCCTGGGCTTCCTGGACAGCCATTCAGTGAGCTCTAGGTTCAGTGAGAGACCCTGCCTCAGAACATAAACTGGAAGTTGGACGTGATGGCACATGCCTTTAATCCCAGCATTAGGGTGACAGAGGCAGGCAGATCTCTGTGAGTTCAAGGCCAGCCTGATCTACACAGCAAGTTCCAGGAGAGCCAGNGATATTTATTGAGACTCTGCCCCAAAACAACAACAAAACCAAAACCAGAAACAAAATTTAAAGAAAGAAAAAAGGAAAAAAAGGAAGCCGGACCCTGTCAACTTGCGGTCTATAAATACACAAGCATACACATGCATGCGCACCAAATAAAGACTGAAAACATCAAAGAATTAAATATATTTATTTTTTTAAATGAAATCTGTAATTNTTTCTTCTAGAGTAGTCTTTGAACTTAAGTAATAACTGAGCTAAGTATTTCTAAGTATTTCTATCAAACTGAGTTGGTCAAGACAGTTTTCTCCTTGTGGTCTTTTTTGACAAGGCCTGTGTTTTGTTCTTAATGGCCCTCGGTTTGGTTGTTGGTGTTTTTCCTTAGTATCTGATTGGCAAGTAGCAATGTCACTGTGGGTTTTACAGTGGCATCTCTTCTCTTTCATCACAGGTTCTTCGCACTGGGGTACTAGCTGAGTGTTCCCTTCTGATCATCACTGTGCTGTGTGGAGAGCAGGCAACACAAACCAGGGTGCTAAGGATAGAGACTTGGCAGTGAAGTCAGGTCGCTGGGTCTCCTTTTTTTCTCTCCTTGGAGTTTTCTGCAAAATCAAAAGCAGTGACTTTATTCAACACCTGCATCTTTAACTACTGGAGCAGTGTANTTACCTTTCTTAAATATTCTATAGAATTGTCAAACAGCAATTTTCTTCCAGAAGACAGCCTTTTCAATAATGTCGTTTACATACAGAGTTTAACATCTCTTAAGCTAAAAATCTAATTACAAGAATCTGAAACTTACTGCATGTTAATAATTTGATCTTTATAAAATTGCTAATCGGGGCACCTTTAACATACATTATGAAGCAGAAAAATATATATAGTGAGTTTAAATATTTTGGGGTTTCTTGAATATATGTCAATTTCTGTTAATATTGGTATATTAGCACTGGTATTTCAGTGTGTTCCTCTTGAATTCCACCTGTTCATGTAGAAATGTGGCTTACCATGACATGATTTATCAAGATCATCGGATGTCATCATTTCCTCTTGGTTAATGAAAAGTCCCAATATTTTAAAAGCTTCCTGCATTATTGATACATAGACAAGAGATGACATATTTTAGCAAGCTGAGGTAATTCTCCAGTGGCCACATCAGAGAGCAATGCCAATACTAAATAAGATGAGAATTTAGGCAATGCACTGCCCCTTCATGAAGGGACTCGTGCCCATGTTGTACAAACATTCATCATCTTTGTCATTTTGATTTTATGATTTTGAAGGGCAAATGAGATTGTCAATGTCTTAGGAGGTGTGACTTCACTAGTGAAACACAAGGGGAACGTGAAAGTGGAAGATTTAAAATATCACCACATTATTTCATTCTAGTACAAGTGCTAAATTAATGTTATGAAATGTTATGAGCACGCCTATGAAACTACCATTTACAAAATATTAAAGAGTACCTTCTGGAATCTTCAGATTGTCACTCTGGCAATTCTTCTGTTGCCCCACATTTTCTCAGGTTGTCAAGCAAGCTACATTTGCCTCCTGTGACTGTTCAGAATTTCTGTTCTCTATACCAATTTGTGTCCATGGATTCTGTAAATCTTTTGCATCCTTTACTAAGCATGTTCTCTCCAGAAAGCCATTCAGCCTGAACTCTAATGTGCAACCTGTTCAGATACTTCTTCAAAAATCACACTCCACCATTCTCAACACACACACACACACACACACACACACACACACGTACACACAAAGTTTAGAACAAATTTTTAACAGTCTTACAAAGAATTGTTTTGAATTTCCATCAATTGTCTGGATACCTAGTGTTTGTTCAGACTGTCTCAGCCTATAAAAATATCTGTCATGGAGAATCATTTGTATCCCATTTTCGTTTTGGTTATACATGACATGAGTTTTGAGTCTGATATGTTAAACATGCCAGGAAGGAGGACTCACCAAAGTTTGAGGTAGCAGAAATGTATTCTTTTAGTTATGAGACTCAGTTTAAATCTTGACATTTCATGTTTGGAAAATAACACTTGAAAAATGAAATGATACACTAAATAGTCCACCTATTCAGGAACAATTTTCAATAGGTGCATTCCACTGGAAAAAAAAAAAGTTGCAATCCCTGCTTCCCTCCACTGTTTCTAGGCCCTCCTTCATATGTGCATGGTGGTAGACATGCTTGTATACAGGATGAGTGCAGTCTACACACAAACACTAGAAAGCAAGGAGCATTCTAATTCAGCATCTAGCTGTGTGTAATGCTATTAGAGTACTCTCTCTCTCTCTGCTTTATATTTTATAGGGTTTCTGTCTTACAACTGGATTAAAGAGCAAAAACAAGTTTTCTCCATTACAAAATTCTCATTTAATCCTTATCCACACTTAATTTATCAAATTAAATCAGACAAGATTGATGCTGTGGCTTTTCACGCTGGACAACGTGTGTAAAATCGGCAGACAAGGGGTTGTAAAGAGTGCCCACCGTGACTTGTCATAGCATCTTGCCTCAGCCTCAGTGGCCCTTGCCTCCATCCAGGCAGGGTCAGGATGCTTCTTGGTGTTACACTGTGGACCCTGCAGGGAAACAGAGTAGGGACACAGCCTCCAGCAGAGTCGCTTATTACACCCTCGGCCCCCTTCACCTGCCCCAGCCATTCAAAATAACATCACACCATAAAATATTCATGAACCACACGATGCTACAGCCAGGCCTCGGCTACTGCAGGTGGCTGTTACATCAGTAATTGCCCAATACTTCCCTCCACAGCGTAAAATTGTTTTCATTATGTGTCATGAACACAGAGCCAAGCAAAGCCCTCTTGAGTGGATTCCCAAGAGCTGGAGGGAGGTGGTACTTAACTTAAACAGGCGCTTTTTGGCTTAGATTTAAAAAGGGGGGGGGCAGAAGTCAGTGAAAGCTCATCATTAACTCTCCTCCTAAGAGCAACAAAAAGCAGACGCTCCTGCAAAACTCCATAAAGATTATCCTAAATGTCTCAGTTACTAGGAACAGCTTTAGGGCCTTTAGCGGGTCTTAACGATACTTCAAGCTGCAGAGAAGAAAATCACTTTCCACCTGACTGAAGTTCCCATGGAGTGCAGAGCTGGGGGATAAGCAGGTTTCAGCAATAAACTCCGGCATTGTGAGGCAATAATGCCCAGCCAGGTCCCCGCGTTTTGATTCAACGGTGTCTTTTTCTTTCCCCCCTACGGAGGGCTAATCACAGCCCCACTTTGTTTAATTGCAGCAAAGAGAGAAATGTGTTTAAGAAGTCATTCTGGACCCCTTGAAATGAATGCTGGGGTTCTCCAAGGACAACAAACAGGATGCATAATAAATAAGATTTAATTTTCAGATCAAAATAGGCAGGGTTAAAGATTTTTAGCGACAGATTTGGAGATGCAGCTGTAAAGAGACTCCAAACTGGGGGTGGGTGGGGAAAGAAGGGCGGGGAGAGCAACAAGTGGGATTAAAGTCTTGGTTTTATACGGCACAAGCTGTTTTGGCATGGTGGGAGGGTCCTTACAGGACTAAAATCTTCACAGAATTGAGGGCTGTTGGTTCTTCTTTCCAATGTGACTCTGATTTAGGAAGAAGAATGGAAGGAAGGGGGAAGAAAGGAAGTGAGAGATTAAAAAGAAAGCGAAAAAGAAATGTCCTGGATGTAAATGAGGTAGACCTTCTAATTGACATATTTGCCGACCCTAAGTTTCAAGCTCAAGATGGGAAAAATGTCCGGTGCAGGGAAGATGCCCTCAGGGTCATGAACTCCCCGGGTTGGGAGCAAAAGGATGTATGTATCTGTCCCCTGTTTTCTTTTGGAGCTTGATAAAACTAAGCTCCAGACCAAGTAATAAGGAAGCTCTCTTTTTCATCATTAATTTAAAATCTATTTCTTCCCACTCTGCCCCCAGGGCCTCTTCTTAAGGAAAATAACTATTTCCTTCTTGCCTTTAGAAAAAGTTGACCAGGAACGGGATGACAGTCATTTAATTAAGCAGCTGTCTTAAAAGGCTCATGGGACTTGAAAATGTGTAAATACAAATTCTCCATTTCAAAGCCATGACTACACATTTCTAGGATGCCTCTTTTTTTTTTTTTTTTTTTTTTTTTTTTTTTAATCCTAACAGGAATTTTCATTAGGGTTTCCAGAGAGAAATTATTTAATCTAAAAAAACAGTTTAATGGTTGGTATTTTCTTTTGCTAACATAGAATCCACTGATAACAAATTGACCACAGATAACTGTCAGTCTAATAGACTGAGGAAAGCAATGGGTAGGAAACCACTCATGAGCATCTGTTGCAGGAGGTTTTCCTCTGGGTTAAGTGGAAGATTCGAGGTTATTTAGTGTTCTGCAAAAGCCATGTGAAGTGTGTGTGTGTGTGTGTGTGTGTCCACCCTACACGTATGTATCATGAATGATGGATTTTCTTTGCATCTGGTAACTATAGACGTTTCCCCTCTGAATACAGCAAATGACTGTTTCAAAACGAAACCACTATGTGTTTGAATGTTGTATTATGCCTCGTTCCATTTGGAGTGAAAGGCGGCTTTAAAAAGTTAGGTATATCATTGCCAAAAAGAGGCTAAATAGTATTGTCAGCATTTTGAGAAGGCATAGGTCCTTTTTTCTCCCTTCCTTCTCAAACTCCTTTCTGGACAGCTGTTCGTGACTTAGCGAACTTTTCATATGGATATGTATGTTAATGACAGGCAATGAACTGGAGATGGAGGGTCGCAAACAGGCCCAGCTCTTCAGTGCACATCAAAAGCCTTCACAAAAGGAGCAGTAAAAGAGACAGCGATGGCAGAGCCTTCACTTTTGTACCCTGAATTAGTTCTGCAAGCAATGAAACTGATCTTTTCTCCCTGCCAGAAAAGTCTGCTGATTCTTGGGAGTGCTCATTAGCACAAGAGGCATTTGTGAAGATAATTGACTGATGCCGAGACTGCGGCTGTCACAACAGTGCCAGGCAGCAGTGCGTGCGCATTTTAATAGTTGTAGTTTTTTCCTTCTCTCGACTTTGTGGTTTCTAAAAGGTACTAGTCTTCCTAAGGTTTATACTCCTTTCTGAAGCCAACGGTTTAAGAATCTTCCTTTTCAAAACTGATAGCCAGCCTTACCTTTAAAAAATGTGTATCTCTCTACAGTACCCAGTGTGGATGTACAATATAAAAGGTCCCATCCACTGATTTTAAACTTGGCAGGAATCATACAGATGTAGATCCAAACTATTTTAATTATGAAACGAACATCTGGGTAATGTAAGAGAGTGTTCTAACAGTACAAACTGCCCAACATCATCAGAGGCAACTGTGGTGACTGCGTACATTTTTAGACTTCTTTTTAAAGTGTCCTTTTCTGTGTATGTGACCACAAAGAAAGATGAAAAGAAGATATTGGGGGAGGGGTAGTGTTTTTGGAATCTCTACCTTGGCAATAGGCTGACTGAGGTTTCTACAGGACAAATTCACCTAGAACACGACTCTGAAGAGTCAAATCATAGAAGCCAGAGGACAACCTAATCACCATGGACAGTGCCCAAGACTTCTACATAAAAAAAAAAAAATCAACATAGAGCAATGGGAGCATAGTTTTCAGTCCAGTTTTTGCTGCCAGTTGGTGACATATCATAAAAAGNACTGTTGCTTAGTTGACATATCCTTCCTTTAGAAGGAACTTATAAAACATTTACTTGATTTAATTATACATTCATTGGTTCTTTGTGCAAAGAAGCACATCTGGGAGTTTACATGCCATTTTGAGAAAACACAGACTCCTCCTTATGTGGATGGTATTCCATGGCTGTGTGTAACACTCTGCAATCCATACACTTATTAAGCTACATAAGGACTCTGTATGTTGAATATCATAGAACACCCTTTCTCTAGTATACTTAGGAAGCCTGCCTAGTAGTATCAGGTGACATGGAATATTTTTTTAAGAAATAGTAAGTTCTTCCGAGTCAAGGAGGGCAGAATGCATTGATTAAGTCACATTTGAACCATCCCTTTGAAAAAGTGAATGTGAGATGTCTGATGTAACCTTTGGTATACATGCTCCTGCTGCTCAACTTCTTGTGACAAGATTGTCCTAGAAGGGCTCCAGAGGAGGGTGGAAAGACTGGTCACTTCACTTTTTTTGTTTTGTTTTGTTTTGTTTTGTTGAGACAGGGTTTCTCTGTGTAACAGCCTTGGCTGTCCTGGAACTTGTTTTGTAGACCAGGCTAGCCTCGAACTGACAGAGATCCGCCTGCCTTTGCCACCACCACCCAGCTTGATCACTTCACTTTTGAATTTGTTCCTCAATATGTTTTTCAGAAGCAGCCTCTTGATTTCTCAAAATGTAGCTATTGTGTCAATATTTTCTGGAAAGTTGGTAGTTGAATCTTATTTTACCTTGGTGGGCTATATATGTCCACCATTAAGGAATGCAAATCAGAGCACTTCAAGAAAAGAACTAAAATTCCAGCCCTTCCTTTTCACCACCCAGCTTTCCATGGTTGGTGTTTTGGAACAAGGGAGCCAGCCAGGCATCTTTCAAATGATTAAGGTAGGTCTGGGAGGGATTATCCTGCGGATACTCTCCCCATGGCTATGCTAACAGCTATAAAGAGGAAGGCTGCTGCATTAAAATGCCCTTACTCAGCCACTGTAGGCTGTGTGTGGTGGCATACACCAGTCATCCCTGTCTTATGGAAGCCAAGGTAGGAAGACTGCAAGTTATCGTCTCATCTGGGCTACATAATGAGTTCCAGTTTAGTCTGCCTATATAACAGTTTCTGAAAAATTACATTTCCCTTACTGTCTGTTCTAACATTTGACCTGTAAGGGAACATTGGTAACTTTTTAATTCATTAGAGACAGAGACCCATTACATTTCCACACTTGATTTCTAATATCTCAGAAGCAGGATGCCCAGTTGCCCACAGAGTGTGGTTACTCCTTCCTTATTCATGGCCTTTTTTCTGGTCCCTGACTCATTTGTACTCTACTTTTCATGTCTGGTCTTTTGCATTGTATGAAGATACTTCTTCTCAAGTATATTATTTAGAGACCGTGTCTCACTATATAGTCTAGTCTGACCTCAAGTTCATGATCTTCGAGCTTCTGCCTCCTGAGAGATGAGGTAGACATACCACTTTCAGCTCCTCAAATATGTTGTTGCTATTTTGTATTTATTTATTTTAATTATTACGTTATGTGTATGAGTGTATGCATGTATACATACTACTTTTGTGCTTGGTGCCCACAGAGAGTGTCAGATCCCTTGGAACTGTAGTTATAGGTGGTTGTGAGCCACCACATGGGTGCTGGGAATTGAATCCAGGTCTTCAGAAAGAGCAGTCAATGCTCTTAACCACTGAGCCATTTGTCTATCCCCTGCCTTTTTTTAAAAGTCTGAATAATATCAGTGGCCCTGATTCTCATACAAATGCATTTAGACCAATGAGATCCAGGGGCTACAATTAAATATTCTGTGTTAGAGAAATATGATCAAATTTGTAATATTTCAATATTTCTTTCTTTCTTTTTTTTTTCTTCCATTTTTCGAGACAGGGTTTCTCTGTGTAGCTTTGGCGCCTTTCCTGGAACTCACTCAGTAGCCCAGGCTGGCCTCAAACTCACAGATATCTGCCTGCCTCTGCCTCCCGAGTGCTGGGATTAAAGGCGTGCGCCACCACAGCCCAGCTTTTTTTTTTTTTATTTAATTATTTTTATTATATGTGCATTGGTGTCTTGCCTGCATGTGTATGTGTGTGAAGGTGTCAGATTTTGGAATTACAAACAGTTTTGAGTGGCCATGTGGTTGCTGGGAATTGAACCCAGGTCCTTTGGAAGAGCAGCCAGTGCTCTTAACTGCTAAGCTATCTCTCCAGCTCTCAATATTTTAAAATACAACCTTTACCACCAACTCTCTGAAGAAGTCCTTGTTACTATCTACTTCTGTTAAGTATTTTATACGTTTAGTAGACTGAAAATGTGTGTGTACTTGCACATCTTTGTGTGTCTCCAAAGAAGAAAGAAGAGGCTAATCAGTTAAGAGGAGTCAAATCTAGAGGAAACTGCTACAGCTGTCTCTAAGAAGGGCCAAGTACACAACGAATCTTTTTTTTTTTTTTCAGTAAAACATTTGATGTACAATTGCTGGAAAAATAATATACAGATATCTTGAACATTACACAACAAATCTTAACCTATTTTCAGACAATGGACATGAGTTTCCTGAAGTGATATAATCCAAGTTGTAATGTAAATAAAGAGACCTCACTAGGAGTGTTGGTAGGCTTTTTGTTGTGCTACAAATAACCTGAGAAAACAATTTAGAAGGAGGAAAGATTTATTTTGGCTCCTGGCTTCAGAGATATTGGTCAGGGCTGGCTTGCTCCCCTTATCTTGTCCTGTGGAGAGACAAAACATCCTGGTAGAACAGCAGAGTAGGGCACAGCTATTTGCCTCATGACAGAAGGAACTGGGAAGGAGTGACAGCAAGGGGACAAGGCAAGATGTACCCTTCAAATCCCATCCTCAGTGACTTCCTTTCTTCAAGCAGGCACACCACTTAATAGCCTACCAGTGAAATGATGCCCTCACAGTGCCTTAGTCTCCAGAAACATCCTCACAGACAGTCCCAGAAAGTGAATGTTACTAATCTCCCAGGCATCTCTCAACTTTATTGATATACCTCACAGTAAGTATTGCAGGGATTGCAAATATACAGCCTAGGGAAGTAGGGTGTTAGGACTGAAGTCTTATCTGAACTCCACAGCCTCTCACGAGTCAGTGAGGTGTTCTGATGTTTCCAGAGGAGTCAGAAATCTGCATGGATTTTTGTGTTAAGTTAGTATATTTTAACTAATTTCACAACAGACTTGTAAGGCATCCTGTGGGCTGAATGCTGCCTACTGCCATACAGTATGGCAATTCTAATTAATTGATGGCTAATTAATGAATTAAAATTGAGACAGAATCTTTCCTGAGCATGCAAATATGAAGTAATTTAGAATAGTGCAAAGTGCTGGGTGATGGTGATGGATGCCTTCAATCCCAGTACTCAGGAGGCAGAAGTAGGGACATCTGAGTTTGAGGCCAGCCTCGTCTACAGAATGAGTTCTAGGACAGCCAGGGTGTGTGCTTGGGACTGAATCCAACCAAGGTTTCATGAATACTAGCTCAGCATTCTACCAACTGAACCTCATCCCCAAGGCCCTGGAACTTCTAATTTAAAGAAGTTTTAAATACTACATTCTTTAAAATTACACTTATTTTAAGTCATGGTGCATGCCTTTAATCCCAGCACTTGAGAGGCAGGGTCAGGTGGATCTCTGTGAGTTGGAGGCCAGTCTGGTCTACAAAGCCAGTTCTAGGTCAGGCAGGCCTGCAAAGAGAGACTCTGTCTCAGAAATCAAGTAAGTAAATTACATATGTGCGTGTGTGTGTGTGTGTGTGTGTGTGTGTGTGTGTGTGATGATGATTTCTCTTCCAGAAGCCCCCTTCAGGAGAGCTGAAGACTCAAGGCTAGTTTTCCCATGAAAATTAGCACCGAGTATGCTGACTGATGACCACCCAACCTGAGCCATAGGCATTGGCTATGAGTTGTTTCTGGGCTAATGAGGATGTGCTGGGACCTGGGCTCTCCTCACCCCATGCTTTACTNCCTTGGGCTTTGAAATGGAGGAAGGGGCAGGAAGCAAGAACTCTGTGAGGATAGGGTGCTGGTGGTGAGACATAGACAGACTGGTTCTAACAATAGGCAGACAGAGAGGGAAAATCTCTTGGTGGAATGGCACCCCACATACCCCCAGGAGGGTTACATCATCCAGAAGGCTGTGGTGGACAAACTTAAATGTTATACTCCCTTCCTTACCCAGGACTTCCCCATTCCTGTGTTCAATTGGTATTACACACCCTCCTTTTTAAACTAGGACACTAGCCAGATGCTGCTATCTTATAGATGACATCCAAGTCCTAGTGTATGAACATATACACTGTGTTTATGTGTTNGTCTATTTGTTGTTTTTATGGTGTTGGGGATTGAACCTCATATCAGGCAAGTATGTTCTACCCCTGAGCTACATCTACCCCTGGACTATGTTATATCCCATACACACATACATATGTTAAAATTTAACACACAGCAAGAGATTAGCAACCAAAATAATAAAATACAGTATTGCNTAAGTTGTTTTGGGAAATTTCCATTTAATATATTCAAACTTCCCTGAACCACAAATAACTGAAATTGTAGTAAGTAAGTGGTAGCTGAGCAGGAAGCTGCTGTTAAACAATTATTTATTGATTTGAGAAGCCAGTTAGATGCATTATAGTCTTAAATTTTTATGATTGTTGTGTTGGGTTGATTTTCAAGACACATTTTAAATTTATTTTTAAGTTTAAATTTTTTTCACATACTCAACTCTCTCCTCAACCCCTCACTTTTTGAAACAGGGTCTCATGTATTCAGGAGGCCAATTTTGAACTCACTATATGAGGTTGAGGGAAGTGAGGTTGGGAAGATGTTTAGCTCATGAGTCACGANGAGCTCTTCTGAGTACTNTAAAACATTGTCTGCTATAGTCAGCATCATAGTGAGTTCAACACTTTACTTTTAGCCAGGAGGTACAGGTAGCAAGGACATTAGTCACTTCTCTGCTGGTCGCCATCATCATANTGGTTTTAGAATGTTCCTTTTTCTCCATTTTAAATATCTATTATCTATCTAATACATGAATTGGGAATAGTTTTTTAAATTAGCTAGAGATTATAAAACTAATGTACCCTTTGGTATTAGTAAAGTTAAAGGAACTTTATTTTTTTAAAAAAAAATATATTACAAGCTTCTAATTACTGTAGGGTTCTTCTCTGGCTATTCATTTGTTTATAGTGGTAAATAAAATATCTTTTAAAATTATCATCCCTACTTATATCTATATCTGATGAGTGCCCGTCTACATAGTGAGTGAAGCTTGCTAGAGCAAATCCCTTAGAAGTAGAAAACACTTTTTTGTCCTTGTAGGCAAGGACGGAATGGGGAGTTGTACCTAGCCATCAGATCTCCACTTTTGCTAGTCCTTTGCTACTTGCTAAGTTGGAGACATACCCAGACCTTTCAGCAACTGCTCTGCTGTAAAATTTCTGAAGTTTGGGACTGGAGTGACAGCTAGAGGTCAAGAACATTCACTACTCTTAGGACTTGGATTCCATTCTGAGCACCTGCACAGCTGCTCACAAACCCAGTTCCAGGGGGCTCTAATGCCCTCTTCTGGCCTCCATGGGTATTGCACACACGTGGTGCACAAACATACATGCCAGTAAAACACCCATACACATAATCAAAAACAAACAAATAAACAACTTCTAACACTTCCCTAAACAAGACTATAAATACACAATTCACATCCAAATGTGTAAGACAAT
>LZPO01097333.1:99764-119785 GCA_001675575.1 Neotoma lepida | reverse complement strand
GTGAGGAGAGAGAGCTACTATGGCCCCTAGATGCTATCTGACAACATTCTGGGTTTTGGTTGGTGGAAGGAAGCTCGAAGCTAGTGGTCTGTTAAGTTAATACAGTCCAAGAGGTCTCACATGATCAGTCACAAAGATGTTAGGTCAGAACCAGAGGTGGCCAAGGAACGGCTGTAAAGGGGTTCAAAGGTAGCCTAAGGTAAACTGTAATTAGGCTCAGGACCTGCAGGGCTTCACCCTCTCCTAGTCTGTCAATCAGCCTTTGTAGACGCTCTTTGTAAAGTGCAGCTTCTTTGTAGGGAAATTCCAAAGTGCAAGCATGGCACTCATTTGCCTGATAGTAGAGCCGTGGAATAGGTTTCTCTTGTGAATAGAAAATAAAGAGGTAGAACATCAGGCATGTGTGGTTTAAATATACTGAATGAATTAAGTATTCTAACACTCATCACTCAATATTGTTGCCAAGGTTAAATTTATGCATTGAAAGAAGCAGATGCAGCTCAGAGATTTGCTACAAATTACTCAGGATTTATTACTTTAGAGCTCCAAAATCATCTCCAAAGTGGCTGATGGGGTTATTTTTCTTTTAAAAAATAGAATCAACAGGCCTTTTGTTTTATCCAGAGTGATTTAACCAAATCAATACTTCTCTGTCTTTAAAAATATTTGTTAGTGTTGCGCTTCTGAGTGAGCAGGATAGAGGAGTCTGAATATGAGGGGTTCAAGTCTCCTCTTCTGAGCCACAATGACTCACTCTCTGGAGATTAGGGTCACCAGAGCTGCAGTCTCTACTTTTGCTCTGTATTTTGCCCTAATAGCTGAGCTATATTCTTTATCAGAGATGAAAAACAGTGCTTCCAATTATCATGAATACATGTCTGTATTTATTTTATTATCACTGATTTACTAAACCAACAAGGCACTCAATTCATCTTAATCGAATCTCAGATCAAAGGTTGGACTTTAAGGTTGTTAATCTGACAGTGATAGGGTGAACCTGAAAGCACAAAGGATGAGAAAGAGAGGGATGCCATCAAGGAAAGGCAATCAAGTCTATTACTCTAGTCTTTTGCATGGGGATTCTGGATGCGTTGGTGGTTGAAATAATAACCCAGCTGGGGAGGTGCAGCATGAAGACCTGAGTTCAAATCCCTAGAACACACACTGAAAACTGGCTAGGAGGCTGGGGTGTGTAGCCCAGTGGAAGTGTGCTAGCATAGCACTTCCCCCTGTCTCAAGGTTGCACGAGGTGTCCCATCGTAGGTAGTGGGCTCCCAAAACCTGCTCATGCACCAGGGATGGATTCTGATCCCACCGCCAGGGGGCCCCCAAGCAGATCCAGCTACACAACTGTCTCGCCATGCAAAGTTTCCAATTCTTTGTGTTTTTTTTTGTTTTGTTTTGTTTTGTTTTGTGTTTTTAGGTTTATTTATTTTATTTTATGTGTAGGAGTGTTTTGCCTTCATGCATATATGTGCACTACATGCATGCCTTGTGCTTTAGAGGTCAGTAGAAGGCACCAGAGCCCCTGAAACTGGGGTTACAGACAGCAGTGANCCAGCATGTGTTCTGCAAGAACACTAAGCCGTCTCTCCAAAGCTCAAAGCTTCCAATTCTGAGAGCTGAGAACCTGTGTTCTTACAAATTCCTGCAAAATGCCATCTTCTGGGTATGACAGCCATCACAAGCACAGACTCAAAGCTGCTGTGGCTATATACCTGTACCGAGTCTGCACAAGACTGGCCGTATCAGCCACCAGTCACAGCCAGGGAAGGGACCGATCTCGGCTGAGCAATTGGCTCCTNATATATTCTGGAAGAATATCTATCAGTTGTACACACATTGATGGACCCGCCAGGCTCGAGTGGACAGTTCCAAACACACAGTCTCAGAGATGGCCCTGGCTAAACTCAGTGGGTCACAGCACAAAACAAGGAGACAGGAGTGTGGAAAAGGTGTGGAAAAGGGATGCGTAGGGAGTGGGGAATTGGTAGGGGTGGGAGGGAGATAAAGAGAGATGCAGGGGAGGGGAGAGTCATCAGAATGCATAATATACAATGTATGAAATTGTTGAAGGCCAGATTTAATGAATGAAAACAATTTCTAATGCAGCAAGTTTACTAATCTGAAATGACAGGTCTAGACGGAACCACTGTTACCATTGCATAGACTTGACCATTTTCTCTAAAATAATTACATTTATTTACCGATGACAATTTGAGATGCTATCACATATGGCACTGTGTAACTTGTGCAATGACAGGAACCCAACCCTGGTTAATGTGAGCAAAAAGAGAGTTGTATTGGCTCAAAGGCGACAATTCAAAGGTTGGCCATGACTCTAATAACTACTCCATCTGGGTGTCTGATCCCTCCACCACCTTTAATCTTAATTAACACATTAGGCTATTACCTCCCTTACGAGCACTACTCTTGTTAGTCTGCCGTTCCTGATGTGCCTTAATTTGATCTGATTCCCCTCTTTGATGTACATGGGTTGGAGGCGGCACTCCTTGAAACATGTGAGGAAGTTTCTGTGTTATTCCTCTCATTGTTGTAACAACATATTGTTAAAAGCAACTTAAGAAAAGAAGGGCCTATTGTGGCTCAGGAACCAAGTCACTCATCTTGGCAGGGAAGGGATGGGGAGGTGGCTGCCACACGGCATGTGCAGACAGACAGCAGAGAGCAAGGGACGCTCGCACTCATATCCTTTTATTCTTTGTCTATTCTTATTCAGTCTAGGACCCCAATCCACAGCGTACCCACTTTCAGGATAGGCCCCTCCTTAGCTAAACAAATGTCTTTGAAAGCACCCTTTCTGGCATACTCTGAGACATGTGTTCTAGGTGGTTCTAAGTCCAGGTAGGTTGACAGTGAAGATGTAGCCTCATGGTTTTTCTACCAGAAGGGGAAGTGCAATTAGCAGACCAGAGAGGGGAAGGAAGGATATTTGCTGATGTGAAGGAAACAATAACTATGCAATAATGCTTCATAGTTTCAATTCTTGATATTTTCTCTCAGTATTTTATACTCACCACTTTTTCATGTCCCCAAGTAGTCTTTGGGAAACTGATTTTGGGCTGGAGGGATAGCTCAGCCGTTAAAGGCAAGGCTCACAACCAAATATATAAGAGAAACTGTTTTCTCCCCCCTACGCTGGAGCTCTCTGTGTTAACCCAGGCTAATCTACAAGTCTATTTGCCTGGGTTCACCTCAAACCTATGACCTTCCTGCTTCAACCTCTTGAGTCCTCTTGAGCTTTAGGAACATGTATCACCACATGTAGCTTGAAAATCTAGTATTTGTTTCGTATGGGAACTCTATTGGTTATTGATTATTGTGTAAAAAATTATCCTCCCAAATCAGCAGCTTACATCAACAAAAACATGTATCATACAGTGAGTGTTTCCACATGANGAATCTCACAGGGTTTTGGAGGATATCCTGGCGCAGGGCTGGACATGGGATTGCCATCAGCTGCCGTAGTGACGTCCCATCTAAGCGTGAGTACTCACAGCCACTCACTGTCAGTATGCTGACCAGTTATAGGTCTCTTCATTAACCACTGCACATTGGGGGAAAAAAGCTTCTTTTACCAAGGTTGAGGTATTCTTTTATAAACATAAGTTATATATAAACATGTACTAATTATATGAAATAGTGGGTTTCGTTATGACATTTTCATACATGTGTAAACATACTCTGACCATATTCACCCTATTACCTTTTCTTGTTTCTCCTCTTAATAATCCCCTTCTACTTTCATGGATTTTTAAAAAATCTCGATTGTGCATAAGGGAGGCAATGTGGTATTTGTCTTTAGTGTCTGGTTTATTTCACTGAGCAGAGTGATCTCTGGTTCCATTCATTTTTCTATANACAATGTGATCTTGTTCTTTATGACCAAACGACACTCCATCCNGTANATACATACTGCATTTCTTTATCCAGTCCTCTATTGATGGGGACCTATGCTCATCCTATACCGTGGTTGTGATAGATTAGAACTTCTGCCTTCTTTCATCGGTCATACACTGAAGCACGTGGGAAGAGTCATATCCACAGGGTGTGGCTATGACGAGAGAAGGGCCTTGGGCGCCATCTTGGAAGCTGCTTATCACACAAGCCTTTCTTTATTGTCAGGCAATGAAGCTGGTTATACCTTGTCAAGAGTTTTTGTTTGTTTGTTTTGTTTTTCAAGACAGAGTTTCTCTGTGTAGCTTTGGCACCTTTCCTGGAACTCACTCGGTAGCCCAGGCTGGCCTCGAACTCACAGAGATCCGCCTGCCTCTGCCTCCCGAGTGCTGGGATTAAAGGCGTGCGCCACCAACGCCCGGCGTCAAGAGTTTAAATAAGGGCTGAGAAGATGGCTCAGTGAATAGAGTACTTGCCAAGCAAACACGCGGACCTGAGTTCAGATTCCAGGCACTCATAAATAAAAGCTGGGTGTGGAGGCACAGGCCTGTGACCCCAGTGCTGGGAGGAGTGGAAAGAGTAATCTCCAGGGCTTGCTGGCCAGCCAGTCTAGACAAAAGGGTGGGTTCTAAGTTCAGTGAAAAGTGATAGAGAAAGATACCAGAAGTTGACCCCTGGCTTCCACATACAAGCATAGATGAGTGTACTCACACCGTACACATGTACCACACCCACATCCACACACAAGGGCTTAAGTAATACTATAATGAACTTAGTTTTCTCAACATTTTTTTCCTGTGTGTATGTTTCTGGTATTGAATTATCCACTAAAGAGTCTACATTTATTAAAGCCTTTAAAAAGATGCATTTATTTTATGTGTATGTATATGTACGTGTATGTACCTGCTTGTCTGTATGTGCACTGCATAGGTGCAGGTCCTGGAGAGGGTGTGGATCCCCTGGAGATGGAGTTACCAGCAGATGTGAACCACCTGATATAGGTGCTGGGACTCTAACCCGGGTCCTTCGCAAGAGCAGGAAGTGCTCTTAACTACCAAGCCCTGTGAAAACCTCTATATGTTGTAATACTTTAAAAAAAGTCTGCAACAAGCAAAGATAATATTTAAAAGTAAGAAAACATGTTTTAAAAAACTAAAATTAAAGCTGGGCATGTTGACACATGCTTTTAATCCCAGCACTTGGGAGGCAGAGGCAGGCAGATCGTTGAGTTTGAGGCCAGCCTGGTCTACATAGTGAGTTCCAGAACAGCCAGGGCTACACAGAAAAACCCTGTCTTGAAAAAAAAAAAAAACAAAACAACAACCCTCCCAAAAACACCCCTAAAAGTAATTATTGAGAAACCGGAATATTAACACAAATATCCTGGCCAAAGGGATACTCTTTATTCTCTAACAGAACTTAGTGAGGTTATTATACTACCATTAATACACGGAGAAAGGTGCATGGATGGTTCACTCTGGTAATGTGCTTGAGGCCATTACTCCTTCTTAAATTCCTTCTGATTTTAACCACTTATGACAGACAGGCTTGAGTCAAGCTGNTNCTGTCTTTTGCCTTTGTGTATTCTGTTCTTGGTCATCTCTAATATTTCGAGAGCTTCTGAGTTTTGTAAGTGTAGCTCAGAAGTTCTGGCCATATTCTGGATTGAATGTTACCAGGGTAGAGTTATCTCTCAGAGCATGGGGATGAAGTTAGTTTTTATCCCACAGGTGACAAAATCTGCAGATGTGGGNCTGGAGAGATGGCTCAGTGGTCAAGAGCTCTGGTTGCTATTCCAGAGGACCCAGGTTTGATTCTTAACACCCACATGGCAGCTCACAATCTTCTGCATCTTCAATTCCCATGCCTTCTTCTGATCTCTGCAGGTACTAGACATGCACCTGGTGTACAGACATACATGCAGGCAAAANGCCCATACACATAAATTAAAAATAAATAAATACTATAAAAAATTTNAAAATCTGCAGATGCTCAAGTTCTTCNTTAAAATGATGTAACCTTTGCGTGTANTCTACATACATCCTCCCAAGTACTTTAATGTTGGTTCGTTGTTCAGTGCTGTAACAAAAAGCAGTACAGAGCACTTACAGAAGGAAGAGGCTCAGGTAGCTTACAGTTTAGGAGGCTCAGTGACGAATTGGCAAGGGGCCAGTTCTTGTGAAGGACCCCTTGGCTGTATGTATCATCATCGTGATAGATGGCAGCACAATGGGAAGGTATGTGAGAGGAAAAGAAATGGTACCATAAAATGAGAAGTCAGAGCTGGTTCAGGGGTTGGGCNCTTATAACAAATAATTCTTGCTAGAGTTCTGGGTCNCACAAGTAGCACTTCAGTTCCTGCTGCACATGTACCCAATAGCTAAAGACCCTCCACTTTAGTACCAGGGTGCGGAATTGATGCCCACTTCTGGTCTCCGAGGAGAACAGACATTCCCNGATGTACATGCAGGCAGTGCACCTGCATGTAAAGAATAAAAATAATAAAAATTAAAATATTAATACTATGATTTATTTATTTAGCATGTGTGAGTGTATGTGATATGGATGAACATGTGGAGGTCATAGANGAGCCTGTTCTCTTCCTTTTAATTTAATTTTCATAAATTTTATTATAAAATACTTGCAAATAAAAAAATCACACACAGAAATTAACCAGATCCAAAGGCTATGCATCTCGATGAACTTCTATACAATTAGAACAGCCATTCTGAAGCTGTGGAGCTTCATGTTGGATCTTACCCTTTTACTATATTTATATATTTTTTATGCTCTTACCCACCGTCTCATATAAAAAAATTCATGACAGCATTAGAAACAGAAAAAAACAAACAAACTAACAAACAAACAAAAGCTAGAACAAAGCTAATTGTTTTTTCCTTCCACTGTGAGGATCCTGGGAACTGTATTGTTAGGCTTGGTAGCAAGCACCCTCCCCCACTGAGTTATCCTTGGCCCTAGTGATACTTCATTAACTACTTATACCAAACATGTATCACAGGGCTGATTCCAAGGGAATAGAAAATATGCCACCATGGCTTTAAGGGTTATTTAGTGATTATCCTAGTGAATTAAACTGTGAAGACTCAGAAAAGAGTGAGAATTCTTTATTAGCATACGAAGTACCTGTGGCACTGTGGACATTCTCTGTCTCATTGTACTTTTTTTCCCTTTACTGAGCAGGCTTAGCAAACTACATAATAGATGCTAACAAAACATCACCTTTCAGACAAGCTTCTGAAATTATGTAACACTAGTTCAGCGAACCATCTCAGCCTTTTGCTGTTGCTTTTGAAGATTCTTTGAGTTCTGAAGATCTCAATGAGTTTTAGTCGACTATCTTTCTCTATAATAAAATATATGACATTGAATTGTTGGTTGATTGACTATCTGGGGACTGAGCACAGGTTCTCAAGGATGCAAGGCAAAGGAGTGGGAAATTTAGAACATAGTAGAAGTGTAAGAAAGAGTGCATTAGAAAAAGCAAGAACCTGTGTGTCCCGTCCAGCGGGCCAGGTTATTCGCGGGTCTTGAGAGGGAATCCACCTAAAAGTCAATGGGGGCGAGAGGGAAAGGAGACCAGGCACATAATGAGAGACAGAGTCAGTCTGAGTCGCGTCAAGGTCTCGTTTTAATGGTGGGTATTGCTGCTTATAAGCAGGGTTTCAGGAGGGGAGGGGGAGTGGGGAGTGATAGGAGAGAAGAAAGGAAAGTTCTTAGGGTGAGGCCACTTTGGTCCCAGGTTCCTGCAGCTGNCTGATTAGCGCATGTTCAAAGAAGCTTATCTAGTCGCACATCCCGGAGACCTCCTGTTTCACAAGGTTTGCCAGGAGCCTCCTGTCTTTGTAAGATTTATAACATCCGTGCTGTAAAACTTAAAAGGAACAAGAAAAGTTACTTCAAAGCTCAGGGTAAATTGTCCGGAGATGGTCTCCAACACCTGTGAGCTCAGGGTTCCCTTCTTCATCTTACATGTCACCAGTACCATGTATGTGCCACCTTCATGACTTCCAAGCCTCATTACCTCCCAAGAAGTCCTACTTCCCACTATTACCAATGTATGAAGTTGGGGGACTATGGTGCTCCAATACATAAACTTTTAGGGACTCAGTCAAAACATAGCCCATGCACATGTGTGTATGTATCTGGCAGTCCTGCATATGTGCAACCTCTGCTATGCCACATGCACATGCATCTCCAGAGAAGGAAACTAAAGAAATAGTGAACCTCTGAGTGGTCATTTCATCTTGTTTTGTGCTTAAGAGCTGGACACTTGACCCAAGAACAAGGTCACGAAGCACATGCCTACAAATTGCTTTCTCTTTGCTGAAATCTAATATTTTCAGGTGTGGATTATCCTAAAAAAGAATTAAATGTGGGCCAACTTGTTCTTTTTCCTCATCTCTTCATTTCCATTGAAAGAGCTGAATGTAAATCTTTTGCTAGAATCGGCACCTCAAATTGTATATAGTTGCCTTTAGTCCTTAAAGAGCAAAGGATGTTTACTCACTCTCATGCTTCCCTCCATGAAATGCTCAAATGAGAGGGTTTTATTTATTTATTTAGGTTTTTTGAGACAGGGTTTCTTTGTGTAATAGTCCTTGCTGTTCTGGAACTTGCTTTGTAGACTAGGCTGGCCTCGAACTCACAGAGATCCACCTGCCTCTGCTTCCCGAGTACTGAAATTAAAGGCGTGCTCTACCACCTCTTGAGAGGATTTTATTTTTGTGTTTTGGATAGTTAACTTTAGGGTTACAATAGTTCAAAATATGCGTAGCTATGCATATTGGCCAACAAAGTCGAAGCTGGGATTCCAGAAAAAGCCTGTCATCGAGCAGAGACCGCCCGTAGCTTTTGTTCAGCCTGTTAACTTTGTGGCTGTGGAAAAATGGGCATTTGCTGAAATCTGTTGTTGACTTTTTAAAGTTATCTTTCTTTGCTTGTTTTCCTTTTAAATTCCTGGAGTCAGTATGTTGTCCTGTGAGCTCGCTGTTGTCATGAGGATCCTGTTCTCATCCCAAGGACAAAGCCTTTCTGCTTGGTGCTTATCACTTTCTGTGCTCTTTCTTCTGGCCCTGAGTCCTCTGTGGGTAGAAGGTCAAACATGGAATTCAATAAAACAGCCAGGAGGGACTTCACTGCTTTCCTCTGGCCTTGGATAGCTCACATATGATCTTGAGTTTAGCTAGTCTTGGAATTATCTAGGGCACGAAGCTAACCAGTCTTCCCTTTTTCCTCCTCGGAAGTGTGTGTTTTCTCAAGGTTCCTGACATTTTTCAGTTCTCTTCAGTGACCTGAAATTCAGTGGCTGGCCACAGCTTAATCATTTAGGAACCAGTACCAAGTACCTGCAGTGCTGGCAACTTGCACCATCAATATTACATGCTACCTCACTTCGTGTTCAGGAAAGCCTATGCAGTATGATTTTAATTTCTGGGTGGTACAGCTGGAGGTCTGTGAAGTTCAGTCGCTAGACCAAGACTGTCCTGTACTAGAGCTTGGATCTGAGCCCAGGCTTTTTAAATTCCAGTTTTAAAAGTTTGCATCCTACAGGACATTGCAAGATTGGTCACCTTCCTCTAGAAATTTCAGGACAAGTATCCACATGCAAGATATTGAAGACGAATAAAACAGTGGGTTCAACTTCAGGCTTTGTCATCTCTTAGGTGTGTGACAGGGCAAGTCTTTGAACCTTTTGGAGTCCCAATGTCTGCCCTACCAGGTAAGATTTAGTTACATCTAAGGCCCCTTCAAGACCAAGTTTTTGGTATGCCCTGATTCTAAATGAAGGGAAGAAGGAAGGATTGAGTCCATTAGCTCCTGGTCCACGGGAAGACTAATTCATTGAAGAAGGAATGGTCAGGATTCCCAGCATCCTTGGAGGCTTAGCAGGGCTCTGTCCAACTACATATGCAGATGAGTGATATGTGCCTGGGACAAGGTGTGGGCCAGTCCAGGCTTGAGTCTAACAGAGTGTGAGCTATCTCACCCTTCTGTACTCTTTTCTTTGTTCTGAACTCTTACTGCAAATCCATCTCTTCATTCCATTCTCTCTCCATTTCTTTCTCTTACTTTTTACCACACTTGGCTTTGACCTGAGGTCCCCAAGGCCTGTCCCACTCATAGGATAGTCTCCGGTGTTTAGGGTAGGATGTAGTGGTGGAGAAAGCAAAGGATGGGTCTGTAATCAGTCTTTGTCCTGCCAGCCCGCTCCCAAATAATGACACTGAGACTTATTATTAATTGTGAAAGCTCATCCTTAGCTTAGGCTTGTCCTGCCAGTTCTTATAACATACATAAACCCATATTTTTAAATCAACATTTTACCACGTGGCTTTTATCTCTCTCATATTCTATGTGTCTGACTCCTTCTGTGTCTCCATAGCATCTCTCCTCTCTTCTTCCCAGAGTCTCCTCTGTTCCTAGAAGTCCCACCTAGCCTCTTCCTGCTTAGCTGTTGACCATTAAGCTCTTTATTAAACCAANCAGGTGCGTCAGGCAGGCAGGTAAAACAGCAACACATCTTCATACAGTGCGATCAAATATCCTGCAACATGGGTCCCTGAGTTCCACTCAAATGCATTCCTTTCCTGGCTAGTGTAAGCCAGATTCTTACACTATTTTGGAGTCTCACATACTTTTGTTACAGAGAACTTACTTTTCCCAATACTCTTAGTGTTGACACCTGACTGTCCCAGCACAGTACACTGGACTTTTCTACATCAAAGTTTTCTGTATTCATCTATACAACCCTTTCACCCCTGCTGACACCTAGAAGAACTTTTACCTAAAGCCAGTGTCACATACCTGTGTAATGCTAAATGTCCAGATAACAGTAAAAGCTATTGCTTGTTGTAGCTCTATTAAAGTTTAGGCTTTTTACTGTTTATTTTATTTTATTTTATGTGTACAAGTGCTTTGTGTGCATGCATGTAAGTGCACTGAGTGGGTGTCTGGAACCTGTGGAGGTCAGAAGAGGGCACTGGATTCCCTGAAATTGGAGTGGTGGACAGTTGTATGCTGCCATATGGGTGCTGGGAACCAAACTCATGCTGAGCCATCTCTCCAGTTTAGGCATTTCAGTAATAGTCTTGAGTGGGCTGCCTAATTTAATTTACTCTTTAATATACTATTAGTTAGCTGTTACCAATCCATTTGCTACTGAGAAAATTGCTGCTCAGAGAATTTAGGTCAGCTGCCCAAAGTTATTCATCTGGTAAAAAAGGCAGATTCAGGGTTGACACTCAGTTTCCCAGATTGCCATCCCAAAGCTGTTTACTCTAACCATGTTTTATTAGCTCAGAATTAGAACACATGCTTTGATCAAATCCATTGTGCAGATGGGGTTTGCTAACAGACTATTTGGTGTGAGTGACCTGGAAGACGTGTTTATGAACTCCTGATTCTAAATGAGCTCTTCCTCCATCTTGCATGTGCCTCTGCTTGGTAGGTCTCCACTAGCTTTGGGAGGGGACAATGTGATAAATTAGGCCATAGCATTCAGACTTCTTCTTCTGCCAGCCTGGCTTGTGTATTGCACGTCCTATCTTCCGTGGTGGCAGCAGTGATAGGGTTCCGATTTTCCTGTTTTCTCTTCCACTGTTTGCATATAGAATTTTTGCCTGTTAAAATGTGATCCTCCTGCTGGGTGATGGTGGCCCAAACCTTTAATCCCAGCACTCAGGAGGCAGAGGCAGGTGGATCTCTGTGAGTTTGGGGCAGTATAGTCTACAAAGCAAGTTCCAGGACAGCTAAGGCTGTTACACAGAGAAACCCCATCTCAAAACAACAACAACAACAACAACAACAACAACAACAACAACAAATCCAAAAAACAAAGAAACAAAAACAAGAACAATAACAACAAAAACAGAAAAACAACAACAAAACAAAAAAGCGACAGTTCTTTTTCCCTTCTCTCTCTTTCCTTCTGAGACACAGTATTTATCATGCCGGCCTGGTGGATTCAACCCTCCTNTCTCAACCTCCCAAGCACTTAAATCTCAGCATCTTTTCCTCCTTAGGAGAGTACCAAAGTCCCAATTTGTCTACCCTAGAGGCTCAAAAGATGCCTTTGTCTGAGCTGGCTGTGCAGCACCACGAGATTGCCTGTTAACCTGTCTTTCTCCTTTAACAATAGGTTTCTTGTTTGGGGTAATTAGCTCTAAACGAGCATCTAACTGGCAAGGCTTCAGGTTTGCTTCCTCTCTCAGTTACTTCCTACANACACAAGGCCAGTAGCTCGGGTCTCCTAGTTTTCAAATGTTATTTAAAAGTAACAGCTCATTAGTTACTTTACTCGACTAATTATTCGTCTAGATTAGCCTGTTCACCGAAGTTACTTTTCCTGGTTTATGAGCCCACAGAAGACTGAGACCCACACTTATCAGTTTCCTGTTTTCATCCCAGGGCCAGAATGGGATCTTAGGGTGGTGCCTCCTCCTCTGAGGTCTGAGGAAGAGGAAGGGTGACTCCCAAGAGGAAACAGAAACTTATGCCAAACTTAGGGGTCGGTTCATCCTGTCTCACTGGATATGGAGGAGGGGGAGCATTTTGAGTGTAAGATTCTGGATCTTAAATACTTGGGAACCTGGGGGAGGAGGGGGTGTTAAGGAAGATCTGGTGCCAGGTTGTCTTGTGGTAATCGGGGTTGGAGAGCCCGTGGGCCAGACCCAGCGAAGGTGTGCAGAGGTGGCCTGTCCCAGCACACTGGTCTACCAGGGTACCTCTATGTCTGGTGAGAGGTTTTTATTTTAATTTTGTATAAATTTTATCATAATTTTATAGACAATCTAGGTGGGCTGATTGTCTAATGAATGAATGATTCTACTTTTTAAAGTCATTTCTGATATTTGCATATTTATCTTGCTACAGGAGGGGGAAAGGTATGAACATAAGCCAAGACACACTTAGTTTCAAGACAGTCCAGATACCCAACTCAGGTCCGTACAGGTGACCTGCAGGAGCTTGGTCAAGTCTCTGATAATTAAGTTTCTTCCAATGCAAGAGTGAGAGAGAACAGCTGTTCTGTTACAAGGCTGTGGAGAGGGTAAAAATGTTTTCATTCATGCTTTACAATGGTTGTCGAGAGTCTGCTCTTTGTCCTCTGGGTTGTAGACCATGGGCCTTCTCCGTGGGCAAGACAGACAAGGACTGGGCCATCAAGGCTCTTACATCACAATGTGTGTTTTCTCAGTGATAGTCTTACCTGGAAATCCAATAGAGAAAATAAACAGAAAGGATGAGAATAGGGGTTAAAGTTCTGCTTGCTCATATCCCAGCTAAGCTTCCCGGTGGACTTTGGAAGATCTGCTTGAAGGTCACATCAAGAAATATCTTCACGCCTGTAAGGGACATAAGCTGAGAACCTGAGTGATTCCCAAGTCTGCAAGTCCTCTCTGCACTAGCTGCTGGTGGTGCTGCACAGGCAGCCATTACTGCCTGGGGCAGCTGTGGTGAGTGTTGGACTCTAGCTCACAGCTGCTCCTGCATCAACCTTCCTAATGCTCTGAACCTTTAACACAGTTCCTCATGTTGTGGTGACCTCCAACCATACGATGATTTCATTGCTACTTCATGACTAGTTTTGCTACTGTTATGAATTGTAATATAAATANTTTTGGAGATAGAGGTTTGCCAAAGGGGTTGTGACCCACAGGTTGAGAACTNTTGATCTAGAGCTTTGTCCTGGGCTTGTGAGGCCTTCCTTGTACAAAGGCAGTACTGGAGCCCCTTCTTTCCTTGACTCCAGGTGGAAGGCCTCAGACTGTCCTTGGAGAATCAGCCTGAGGTGGGACTTTGGCTGGACTCTTACAGCTGACTGGCTTCCCTCCCTGCTTCTCCTGTTGGCCTTACTCTGAACAAGTCTCCGCTGTGGACATTCTCTCACACAGGAATCCCTCTCTCAGAACATGCTTGTAGAGGACACAACCCGACACATCCCTCTTATCATGTGTTGCATCTAATTCATAAATATCGTAGAGTAAACAAGCATAGGGTAAAAAAGAAAGAAAGAAAGAAAAAAAAAAAAGAAACCCAGAGGATAAGCACAAATGACATGTTACCAAAGTCATGAACATTTTCCTATAAACTGACCCTGAGGAGACACAGGATTGGGAACAGTTAGTGTCTTTGGGCTCTGATTATGCTTTTTAACCTTTCACTGAAGTTCAAGTGACCTGGTGAGCAGATGTACTGACACAGTTCTCACTGAACTGGCCTCTTCTGAGCGTGTAACATGGATTCTGTAATTCTTTACCCATTTTTCAAGAGACAGATTGAGATTCGTATGAGGTTAAGCAGAAGATGAATTGTAAAGCATCAGAAAACATTGTCACTTTTTGTTTTTAATTCCCTTGAATACTTGAAATGTGTACCTATAGTCATATTTTAGTTCCAGGGACAAGACAGAAATATATAAAACAGAACAATTTTGTTTTTTATAAATTATTTATTTTAAAATGATTTTAATGAAGACTACAACTAGGTGGGGTTTTTGTCTGAAATAAATGTTTATGTNGCAGTAAAAATTATTGTGGTGCTTTATGGTATCTGTGCTTTGTCAGCACTGTGGTTAGGGAAGACTGTCCACAGGAATCTTGTGGTTTTAAGATGAGAATTCAGCACAAGTTGGAAATCTTCTTCATTTCATTTTTCTGAGTTGTCTTAGGAGAAAAGTGGGAATGTGTGTGTGTGTGTTCCCATCAGTGTGCATATGTAGCTGGCCCTCTGTACCCCTATCTGTGACTCCATAGGTTCCCCATCTGTGCATTCAGCTAACCACANATGAAAAATATTAGAAAAAAATTGCAAACATTCTACTCATATTCAGATTTTTTCTTGCTATCATTCCTTAAACAATACAGTGTAATAGCTATTTAAATCACCTTGGATATTATAAATAACCTAGAAATGATTTTAAATGCATGGGAGGATATGTATGGGTTTTCTGCAAATGAACTCAGTGTTATTTTATAGAAGGGTTTTGAATATCTATGCATTGTGATGTCTGTGGAAGGTTTGGCAACCAATCACCCTCAAATACTATATAAGATGAATGAATGTGTGTTTTCGTGAATGGATGTGTATTTGTGTGCCTCTATGGGAACTCCTGTATGAGTGAGTGTATATATATATATATGTATATGTATAAGTGCATTTACCTGTGTTATAAATATGTACGTCTGTGTTTGTCTGGTCATGTGCGAGAATGTGTAAAGAACCAGAGGCAACAGAACTCAGGTGTGGTGGTGGAGTCTTCTGGTCTCCAGTGAGGTCTTGATCAGTATACAGTGTGTGTTTCCAGTGTTTTCTTGAACAACAGCATCCTGAGGTGGGCGATTTGTAGAGGACTTCTCACTTAAGCCTTAAGTAACTTAAGTAGACTGCAGAGCTGGGGTCCAAATTGAAGTCCACTTTTGAAGTATCGAACTTTGAGAAAGACTTTAGGATCATTTTCCTCTTTGAATTGCCAGTTGGGCATTTTCTGGATTATATATTGGGTTGAAGAAAATTCTATGCATTTGCAAAAAATGGTAATGTGTCTTCTCGTTGGTTAGGACCTTTCACAAAAACATATGAAAGGAATTTGTCACAAGGGAGAGAGAACAGAGTTTAATGGAGAATAATTGTGAAGAAGAGCATGATGTAAATAAGCCACAGATATCACAGATGATGAGGCACCCGGAGGAGGCCACTGAGAGCAAAGGCTAGTGCTAGGCCTGCAGGGGATGGGAGGGCATAGTCTCCAGTCAGAGGGGCAAGGTGAGCTGCACNCAAGGGAACAGCGCTTGATGGTCTGGATGGACTTCAGCAAAGGAATGTGGCCACNGCCAGGCACAACCCCAAGCCAGGCAGCACCAGGCCTGATTTCTCCCCACTCTTCTCTTTCAGCCTTCTGCCTGTGCCTTGCATGGGCAAAGCTAATGAGGAGTGCAAAGTAAAGAAACCTCTTGGGATCCAGGCCTGGGAAAGGGTAGAAGTGATGGGGAAGAGACCTTGAGGGGTACATGGAGATGGCGTGGGCATTCTGTAGGATGCTGGCAGATTCAAAATGAGCTAGTCACAGTCCTTTAACAAACGCATAAAGTCGGCAAGTAGCATAGTGTGACGGGAAGAGCTTGGCTTCCAATCAGACAGTGCTAGCAGGGAAGATGAAACGGCAGTTCAGAAACAGTCTAGAAATGAAAGCCTTGCACATAATACAGCTTTTATGTACTAGGAGGCTAGGAACCCGAAACCTAAGGATTTGTAATATCATTGTGATAGGGTTCAGGCAGGAAAATGCTGACCCTGACCCTTAAGTTATTTAGTAACATGGTCTCCTTGTGGCATAAATTATCCCTAGCATTAAAAAGAGACCTAGTATATGGCAGCAATGAAGAGAGGGACCTCCCCCCGCCCACTCCTCCCTGCCCCGTGTGCCACATGTAACATACAATCTTGTCATCTCAAGTCCTGCAAAACAACTGGCAACAAAAAAAGAAACTGTAAAACTTGGTAGCTCATAGCACCTGCTAGCGAAATTGTGAAACGGGAGTGGTTGACTTGTGTGTTTAGCAACTGAGTAAATATCACATGGCTGTGTGTGTGTGTATGTACTTATGTATATGTGTATGATTTTAAAGGTTGAAAACAGGGCTGGGGATATTGCCCAGCGAAAGAGCCCTTGCCTATCACGCACAAGGGCCTAGCCTTAATCNCCAGGGCTGCCAAAAAACAAAACCGGAAGCCACTGAAGAGAAAGTCGAATAAAGAGGCAGGGTTGTGTGTACCCGNTCTCACGGGATCTTATCCACTCCTCGTCTCAGTTAATCTTTGTTATGACTCCAGTTTGTGGGCGTGGGTGTCCAGGTGAGAGCTGTGGGGCCCTTGTTGTCTTGGTCCTAGGAACACCTTGATCANGGAAAAGCCCTATAGGCAGACCACTCCGTCAGAGCCCAGGTCTTGGGCAACTTGGTCTGGGTCTTTCAGAGTGGATAAGAAATTTCATCCTAAATTTNGTAGCTTAATCTCAACTTGAAACTATTTGTGGAGAGTGAAGAATTGATGTAAATTCCTAGCTGAAGGAAAGAAAGTGGGAAAAGAATTTTTTTTTTTTTAAACAAGATTTTTGACATTTAAAAATGCCAGAGAGAACACCTTACATAACTGTAAGGGGCTGTGCAAATAGTTCAGTGGTGGAATACTTGCACAGCATTTGTGAGGCATTGGGCTTGATCCCAGCATAAAATTAAAAAAAAAATTATGTAAGAGTTCAAGGTTCTGACTTGGGTTTTCTGAAAATTAGAAAAAAAAAAGATCATCCTACTGAGAAAGAAAGGCTAACTGATTTTCTTTAAGGAATTAGTTCTTCAAAGTAAAGGGTTTGTTTGTCTGAACCAGGGGCCAGTGCGCACTCCGGCAAGAGCCTTCCCTGGGAATGGGGGAGGTTTCCCAGGATACTGGATTCGATACTGGATTCCTCTGCAGAGCAAAACCTGCCCGAGATGGCGTTTCTAAGTTCCTTCGAAGGGTAAGCAAGACAAAAGGATAGGCCAGGCATGTTGGTGCACACCTGTAATGAGGCAGGAGGATAATGAATTCAAGGTCAGTCTGCCTTTAAAATAAAAAAAAGCGTCGAAAGGATCAGGAAGCCGTGCACTGAACAGGCTGTTCCCGTTCNCTCGCCTTTGTTTCCAGAAGCTTCTGTGTTGCTGTTTGAAACTGGTGCTTTTAAGTGTGTGTTGTAAACAGTGCCGCCAGAGCCCTGTTTAACAAGTGCACGCAGCTGGTCCCTAAGGCCCTGAGCACACGATCGTGACTGCGCAGAGGTCGAGGGTCAGTGAATGAGCTTCCTAGCTTTTGTTCCTGGCACCAGCATGCTCCTCAGCCGGACCACCANGGGCCTGACTAGAAAGAGATCCCTCTGTNCTCAAGGGGCNATTTCAAAACCCCAGCTGCAGCTTCTCTTCCGGGAAGAACCCAGTAACCCGAGTCAGCAGGTTGATGCCTTAAGCCTTGCTGACTATTCCTCCAGATTGTGGAAATGATACTTCTAAAAATTGTGNTTTTCTTTTTATGTCTGAGAGGGTTTCGTTTTAAATTAAAATTGCATTTATTTTGTTTTATTTTTTCCTCATTTTTACTAGTTTTTTGAGACCTCGTGATACTTTTTGATCGTATTCACCCCTCCCCCAACTCTTCCCAGATCCACCCTCCCTTCCCTATCCATCCAACTTTGTGTCCTTTTTACATAAAAAAGTATTTACTGGTGGTTTAAAGTGTAAGTTTTACTAATGGGAAAATTGAACGGAAGAGAACATTTTGGACTAAATGCTAAAACACAGCTTCCTCTTGGTTCTCTTATGAATTAACTCATTTAGCTACTGAAAGTTGAAAAAGAGCCAAAGGAGACTTGGCTGGGCCTGCCAGGAGGGAAGAGGGCAAGGAGCCACTGTNCGTGGGCACAGGCAGGTGGGAAGAAANCAGGAGAAGACAGGCTTAGCAGGAGANGGTGCAGGCTNCAGGGCTTCCTGTTCACTGCTGCCTTTGCATAGTTACTCGATCGATCGATGAAACCGGTGAGAAGCAGTTTCTTCTTGGCGGCAGGATTCTCTTCGACCTCCACNGCCAGCAGAGTGATGGTTTGTGGGACGCAAGAAGGCAGTTCGGTTCAACATGACGAAGTAGCCGGTGTTGGTTTAAACTTTGGGAATCTGACCCCTGAGTAGTTTATTTTAGACACATTTAAGCACAGCACAATTTGGTGAAAACTTATTCTGGTGATCATTAATTCAATCTTATGTGCATAATAAAGTATACAGAAATCTCTTTGAGGAACAGTAAGCTAAATNAAGATTGGGCATGACCACATAGAAATCTTTGTAAAGTACGTGTGACACTTTCTATAAAGATAGGTTCTATAGACTGACTGAGAAAAACAAGGGTCTGTGGGAGGGTCTGGTGTGGTCTCCGGTCACACAGGTAGCACAAAGGTCACCAGGCTAGAATGCACATCCATCTGTTCCGAGCATTCTGGATGGATAATAGGTACAGCATTCCTTCCCTTAAAGAATAACCCTGTGTGATAACACTCCAGGTTCCCCTAAGTATCTGTGAGCACAAGGACCTCCACACCATACAACTCCTGTTTATCTCCTCTCTGAGTTGGCACACACACTGCTGTTGACTGTTGCCCTTGGCTGCTTGCTCCATCAACTACTGATCTTCAAGTTTTCCCTGTACCATTCTTCAGTTTGTTGACTGGGGCCCTGTGAATGAGATTGACAAATGATGGATGAGCAAAACAAGCCATAGTATTAACATGTACACTGTGTAGTCACATGGGGGGGATTTGGTGACTCCGAGGAATGGTTAGAGCCTGAACTCATACAGACTCTCTGGAGAAAACAATGATCTTGTAGAGAAATGGCAAAACAGAGGAAAAGGACCTTGACCTTCCACGGTGGCTCATGCTGCAGGAAGGGAATCATATGGGGGTGACCAATGGAAGATAAAGACAGGTTAGCTAGGTCTGCTATGAATATTCTTCTGTCCCTCTCTCTGAGTTGATGAAGCCTAGAGTTGTCCTCAGCCTTTGAAGAAACAAACCTTAAATAAAACTGAAAAAAAAGAATTGCTGCCCTTCCTGACAGAGATGGGGAAGGNGGAGGTAAAGGAATTTTACCTGTGTCTGCTTTTAATCTGCTTCATCCTACAACAATCAGTATGTGAAGGTGGCATGCTTTGGGATGGTGCTTTCCGCTACTTTCTCTGAAAGGGAAAATTACATAACTTTCTGGTTCTCTTACATGACAAAANCAAGCAATAATAGTCCTNAGGCATGCNGAGGACACTGGAGTAATTCATTCAAAGCACTTAGGACCAGTCTAGCAAACAGCAAGTGCTCGGTAAATACAATCAAATTTCCTGCTTAGGAAATCCTTTGAATTTCCTTAATGGAGGGGAGGGAAGGTAAGGATTTGATCACTGACTCAAGGGTGAGGGAGGCCATAGTTATAAACATCTAATTATTAGAATACTCTTCCTTTTAGAAATTCCTGGAGATTGTTGAGTTTAGTGGCAAGAGCTAACCAGAAAACATT
>LZPO01097333.1:56713-76260 GCA_001675575.1 Neotoma lepida | reverse complement strand
TGACCTTGAATTTCTGCATCTCTTGCCTCCATCTTCCAAGTGCTGGGATCTCAGGCTTGCATCACCAGGCCTCATTTATGCAGTGCTGGGATTTGAACCCAGGGCTTCATGCTAGGGAAGCATTCTGTTAACTGAGCCCTACATTCTTTCCTTTCCCTTTCCTTTTCCTCTCCCCTCTCCCTCCCTACCCCCTTCCTTCCTTCCTTCCTTCCTTTTTTGTTGTATTCGTGTGTGTTGAGGATCAAACCTGGAGCCTCTGTGTGCTAGGCAAGCACGCTACCACTGAGTTACATTCCCAGGCTGCATTTGCATTTTTACTAACAGGATGCTTCATGCTATNAGCATTGTATTAATACTAAATTGTAGCAGGAAGTCATCTGAAAACTGGAAGAGAAATAGGAAGGATCACACTTCTGACATCTTAATGGCATAAAAAATTAAATTCTTCCTGCACTCAACCATATTGCTCATCAACCAAAATGTGAAGTATGCAATCTTTGTAAGTCAATATATCAAACAACAAAGAAAGAAATAATGAGAAAGCATTTCATTAATATACAAACAATCCATGTAATAATTAGAAAAGGCGGGTTGATTAAGAGGAAAATGGCCAAAGCACAGAAGTGGCATCTCAGAAAGGAAGTAATAAAGACAGTTAATATTATAGCCAGAAATGTGTCCCCCAAGTGCATATGTTGATATCCTATCTCTTCATTCCTCAGAATGCCACTGTATTTAGAGATTGGGCTTTAGAAGAAGCAATTATGCAAGATGAAGTAATTAAGGTGAGTTTAATCCAGTATACTGTCCCAGGAAAAGTATACTTAGGACAGACACCCATGGAGGAAGGACAAAGTGAGGCAGCTGTAGGTTAAGGAGGANGACTCAGATGAAACCACACCTACCAACACTTGAATCTCACACTCCTGGCCTCCAGAATTGTGAGAAAATACAATTCTGTTGTTCAAGATACCAACTCTGTGGTATTTTATTATAACAGCCTTAGCAAATTAAGAGTCAAAAATGTAAATACTAAAATACATACAAATTAAACAATAATTTGAGCATATAATGTCATGTATTTGTGTCATATACTTGTAGGTGAGACTATTACTTGATGTGTACTTAGAAGAGCAGTTGACAATAACAATAAAAAACTGATAGAGAGCAGGACACACACCTAATCCCAGCACCAGGGGGCAGAGGAAGGTAGAGGTCTATGAGTTTGAGGCCAGANTGGTCTATATAGTGAGTTCCAGGCTAGCCAGAGCTATACAGTGAGACCCTTTCTCAAAACAAATTGATATCTGCATTCCCTTTGATCAAACAATTTTACCCTAAGCAGAAATTAAATGTGTAATGTATTAATATTTGCAAATGAAAAATAACCAGTGTGTACATTCAGAAGGAAAACACCNTGAAAAATTCCTGAGATGGAGAAAGTGGGCACTTAAAGAAGAGGAATGAGATAATTACACACAATAGAAGGAAGTTGTCTTCTATTCTTCTATTCTTCTATTCTTCTATTGTCTTCCAAGTTGTGACTTGGAAGAAGCCTATGATGTCTTGTTGGTTTAAGAGTAGCAGTGGACAGGCTGGGGAGACAGCTCAGTGGGGACAGTGTCTGCTGCACAGGCAGGAAGACTTACTTTTGTGTCCCTAAAACCCCTATAGCAACCTGACCAGCAGGGTGCTTCTAACCCTAGCACCGAGAAATGGAAACAAGAAGAACCCTGGGGCCTTATTGGCCTGCCAGACTGGCCAATCCGTGAGCTCCAGGTTCAGTGAGAAACCTTGTTTCAAAAAACAAGATGGAAAGTGATCCAAGAAGATACCTAATGTCAACTTCTGGCCTCCATATGTGCATACATAGTCACATACACCCATATATCTATACATGCACACAGAGGTCATACACATGTGTGCATGCACACACCTATACACAGGGAATAAAAGGAGTAGTGGACTGGTACAGACAGAGTGGTTGCGTTTATTTATAGCTACTGTATCCTTTTTGCTAGTTTAGGATATAAAATAAGACCTTTTCNTTTTTCAGAAAGTAATGAACATTATGAAACAACACTATGATGATTAATTTTGATTGTCAACTTGATGGTATTTATAATTACTATGGAAACAAACCCCTAGGCATGTCTGTGAGGGATTTTCTAGATTGTGCAAACTGAGAGGAAGACCTACACTCAAAGCGGGTGGCACTATTCTATTGGGGGGTCCCCAGCTGAATAAAAAGAAGAAAGGGAGCCAAGCATCAGCATCCATCTCTCTCTGCTTCCTNACTAGGAAGTCTGGTCACTTCTTTCTCCATTGAGACAGTACTCAAATCATCTATTACATCTAACTGGTTATTCTTCCAGAAAACTTGAAAGATTTATTTTAAGATTCTATCAAAACACTCNAAATTTGAGAATTGATTGGCACAAATCCTAGAAGACTCTTCAGTAGCAGGCNNATATGTAAAATGAAGTAGCAAATCAGGGTCACTAGAAAATGAAAAGTGATTTGTAAAAGCCACCTAATTGAAATGGGAAGAATGTTTTGGGAAAAAGTTTCTATTACTTAAACCTTTGTCTCTTTGCAAACAGGATAATATGTAGAAGTCTCTAAGCTTTAATAGGAAATAGGAATAAGTGGTTTTTTGGAGATGGTGAAATGTATTGTTAATTCTGAATTAATTGTTAATTCTGAATTCAGGGAGACCATACAATTACAACATGAACATGAGAGGAAGCAAAGATGTACTGGGGCTTCATTGGCAATATGGGAACTCTGACCTTGCAAATTACCGAGATAAATAAATTTTAAGATAGAGATTAGTGAATGATTTACTTTGTTTGGGGGGACTCTGGCTTATAAGGAATTTTCTAGTTTCAGAATTCAGACTTTCCAGTTCTTAAGTCTCCTGGAAAAATTNACTATTCATTTATCCAGTCTTTCAGCAAATATTAAAAATGTGTGTTGAAGGGCTCAGTGAGTCTTTACTGTTGTGATCTAGGCCACTCATGGCCTTGAGAGCACCTGTGCCAGGCTCGGAGTTCCTGTCTAGGGGAACCTGCATCTGGCCCTTCTCACCCTGCCCCATTGAATGTCTAAGAGCCAACGACCGTCCACAGCCAAGGCCTGGGCAGGTGTCTAGACAGACCCAGATTCTGACTTAACCTTATGTGGGCACTATTAAGAGAGTAACACTATTTCAGTGGCTACTTGATTCCCTACCCTTGTTTCTAACATGGTAGTTGATATTGATTGATTCTTGAAGAGCTGAGAGACACTATAGCTTTGGTTTGGGTGTGGTTGTTTTTTTTTTTAACCTTTTTTTCAGGCAGCATTCTTTTGATGTTTGCTATATCTAGCGGTACTCAGCCCCACATGAAACTTGGCACTGTATGTAATAACTCCCCACCTCATTGATGTCTGAGTCATCAACCAGGTTTTAGGTCTGTAAACTTGTGAGCTTGACGGAAATCTCCCTTCAAAGCACATTTCAGTCTCATTTAAATCTCAAAGGGTCAGCTAGGCCTTATCTGATCCAAGCTGTTGTCCAAGCCTTCCACTGGGCCATAGACCTCATTTACTTAAAAACGCTTTGTTTTTTTCCTAAACATTTCTTTCCGTTGATCTTTCAATACAGAAGTCTAAATACTATGTTTGGAACCATTCATCTGATAACATTTGGATAACTTTGTGCTTGCTTGGGGCAGGCAGGGATCTCTTTTGAGTCAACAGGCACTATTCCCAATGCTGCTGTGGAAGTCTTGTTTCCCTTCACATCTAAAACGTAGCTTAAACTACAGAGGTTAATAATTTGTAGAGGTGCCTTANGTAAGAATAGCATTTTGTTCATTTTTCTACTATTTAGAGCTCAGTATCTCACAATTGTTAATTGATGGATTGATGCCATGTTACCAGCTGTCTTAGCTAATAACTGGNTTATAAAATCACAGTTTATAGTCTATACAGCTCCTTTATCANGGNTTCAGATGCTTCAGAGAAATTACTCGTATCTTACAAAAAGGCAAGAATGCGTATTAGAAACACAGGCTAAACATTTGTATAAATGCCTGGGTATAGACAGATGNGTNGTGAAGGCCCTAGGTCCTGACTCCAGGTGGGAAGTCGATGAGATCATTAGGATCAAGTTAAACTTGATAGTCATTTAGTTATTCTTGGTGATGTTAATGTTGGAGTGTGTTTGGGTTGACAGAAAAAACTGCCAGGAGACAATAATTGTTCAAAAATACTGAGGTCACCAAAAACAGGCTAGCGTTGTGCTGAGTTCAGGTTTGCTGGGTGCTCTGCAGGCAGATGGTAAAAGCAGAGATAAAATGTCTGCTGAACCTGCTTGAATGTGTGCTGATCTTGCCATACCCATCTCATCCTCCATCTGGGTTCAGAACTCCTTTGTTTACTTATTATTTATTTATTTTTGAGACGGGTTTCATTATGTAGCTGTGGCTGTCCTAGAACTTGCTATGTAGACCTGACTGGCTTTGAACTCATAGACAGCCACCTGCCTCTGCCTCCCAAGCGCTGGGATTAAAGGTGTCTGCCTGGCAGACTGTCTTTTTCATTTCCAAGGTTCCTTCCTAGATACAACTACACTTCAGGTTGTACTTTTTCTGCTTACTTGCTTACTCGACTTTGATGTCCTTGAGAACAAAGGATACAGTTTTTCTAAATTAGTTTTTTAAATCTTCATAGCACTATTTAGCATATTTTTCCATATAGAACCAATTAGCATTCATTTGATTTAATGTAATTTGACTTAGCACCTAATCAATGTTTGCCTAAAAATTATTATTTTTTTTATTAATTTTTTTGAGACAGGGTTTCTCTGTGTAGCCTTGCCTGTCATGGAACTCACTCTGTAGACCAGGTTTGCCTCAAATTTACAGAGATCAGCCTGCCTATGCTTCCTGAGTGTTAAGATTAAAGACATGCACCGCCACTGCCCAGCACAAATTCTGCTTTCTTGGTAGTGCTCAAAGGTCCCATGCTGCCCAGTGCCTCCTCTCAAGCAGAGGCTTCCTGTCTTCTCCTGTTGTTGTTTGCACTTGCCTGGATATTGCTGGCTACTTCCCCTCAGAGCCAGCTGAACGCTTGACAGGGATCCTTTTTTGGGGACAGAGGTACCTGCTAAGCCACATGCAATAAAAGGAAGAGAAAGTGAAAAATACTCACTTTCCTGATATACACAGACCACCTGACTGTTTAAGTCAGTCAAGAAAACAAATGACAAGAAACTTAGCTNCTTCAGACAAATATTTTTCTGTTAGATTATTTTTAAAAAGAGAATAGGTATACGTGCATTATTATTTTTTTTTCTTGGAGAAATTATTTTACTTGGATTCTTATAGGGATCTGAGACCCAGTAGGCTGGTACTTGGTGCAAGTAAAACGAACTGGGTCCTCAAATGGCTTCAAATTTCAAATGAAGTTTCTCTATGGGAGGAGTAACAGCTGAGACTCTTGTGTTTTCTGTACCTTGTACGGCAGTATTCAGCACATGGCAATCAATAGGGGTTTGTTTGTACAAAATGCATTGACTAGGCAAAAAAGCCTTACTTGAAAACATTGTTACCACGGATGACATCATCTATCACTGTGTTCTGTCCTGCTGGCCTCACAGCTGAAGTCTTACAGAAAGCTGAGACAAGATAGATCTTAAGAAGCACTAAACAGTAGGGTGCCATCCNAAGTGTACTTACCCATGATGCAGTGCATCCTTGAGAGGACTATGGAGAGAGAGAGGAGACGTCCTACCTAGGTGTTCCCTCAGTGTGGGGTTTGAATATTGGCTGTTAGAGGTTAGTTTCTTTAGTTTTTATTTAACAACCTTTATCCATGCTTTGGAACATTTAAGGCCCTGGGGGCTTGGGCTGAAACTTGCTGATAAAATCTAGCAGTTGGCTGGGGTCACAAAGTGGTCAAAGCATTCTGTGANTTTCACTCAGGACATAGAAAGTGGGGGTGGGGTGGGGAGACCATCCACGTTCATTGCTCCTTACCTCACTTAAGTATGCCACATTACGGCAGCTACTAGAAAGAACTGTTCTCTTCCTGACATTGTCGGAATCTTACTTTGAAATTTCTTTACCTTCCCCAAATCCAACCAGTGATTTATTTGTACGATACTTATCTTTGTAAAGATTTCACATTAGAATCTGTAAGAATTCTTTGGGAAGATGGGTGCAGCTCACAGCCCTCATGGGACAAGTTTCTTTTTGCAGTGGGTTGTGAGGGTGGTATAGAGACTCACAGCTGCTCAAAGTTCAGAGAACCAATGACTGGAGTGTTTGGCCCTAAATGAACATCTCTCTCAACTCCCTCAAGGTTCAGGGAGCAGCACCAAAGGTGTGGAAAGTTTGTAACAGCCAGAGTTCGGGGACGATTGTTGTGATGTCGTGTCTTTTGGACACCACAGGGCCATTGCTCTCAGAACTTCCAGCAGCTGCACAGAATTAAGACGGTTAATATTTCCACGTGCATGGGAGAGGGCTCAGGAGACTTCCACCCCGGCTGAGGAGCTACTGGCCATTGATGGCTATCGGGGCAAAGTCATTTTTTTCAAGGGTGTGGCTTTTGGTAGCTTGCTAATGCTCCAGTGATGGCCCCACACCTGTACAGAGATCAACAGTGTTAACTGGACTCTGTAGGTTGAAAATAAAACCAACCAACCAACCAAAACACCACAAGAAGCTGAGGGGAAGATGTGTTGGGGAGGGGTCTGGGAAGAGTTGGAGGGGTCAGTAGGGGTAGACTTGATCAAAATATATTGTATACATGAACGAAATTCTTAAGACAAGTAAAAAAGTAAAACCTATAACCCTAAAGCAATAGTTAAAAAAATTCTGTTGGAGTTTATAGGTCTTCCTTTGGGTAGGACTACTGTTACTAGGAAAATGTGGGTTAGGGCCATGGAAGTGGCTCAGAGGGTAAGAGNTGTAGCCAAGCAAGACTGACCTGAATTTGATTCCTGGAACTCCACAAGGGGGAACCCACTTAAAGGGGAAGCCACATAAAGAGAAAGGAGAGAACCTAACTCCACAGAATTGTCTTCTGATCTCCACATTAGCCCTGAGGCATGTGTGCACTGCCTGTCCCTCTCCCCCTACCATCGTCTCTGTGTGTGTGTGTGTGTGTGTGTGTGTGTGAGACAGAGAGAGACAGAGAGACAGAGAGAGAGAGAGAGACAGAGAGACAGAAACAGAGACAGAGACACAGACACACAGAGAGACAAAGAGAATGAAAATAACTATATATATATTTTAAACAAGGCCTGGTTTCTTTTAGCTTGGAGACTACTTTCTTATTTCATTATATTATGGAAAAACAAAAGAGCAGAGGCCCCATGAGATTGCACACCAATTCAAATTCAGTTGAACACAGCCCAACAGTGGACATAGGTCTGCCATAGCAGGAGATCCAAATAATGTGAACAGCAGGTGACTCTTCTAAAGAAGCTTACACTGTGGGTTTAGGCTAGAACTTCCTCAACCCAAAGGAAAAGGAAGNAAAAGAAATGTTTTTTCCTTTTTTAAAAACAGCTGCCTAACTTGCTGGCTAAGCAAAATGTTTTTCCCTGTTGTAGCTTGGAAAGGAGCAGCACTTGGAGGACCTCTCTCCCCTTAGCCCTTCCTCCCACCCTGGACTGTACCATTAAATCTTAGATAATGGGGTGATAGAAAGCAGGAACTAAGTTAGCTCTTGTCAAAACCCGTCCCTCAGCATGCGTGGCCTCTCATGTTACTTTCTTCCCGTTGTGGTGATCAGAATCTCTTCTGGGGCTTGCTGTGCTTGCAAGGTCGCTGTGAGAGGGAGCTTTGAACTTTGGACTGCACCTCAGAGGGTGAAGTAAACAACAGGGCTATAAATGTCAGTGTCAGTCTGTGGCTTTGTGGAGCTGCCCAGCTAGAGCAAAGAGAGAGAGGAAGCAAACTAGTCTGGAGGGGTTGCGTAAGTAGGACTTGATTCTTTCAGAGTTTGGGAAATGTTTTCTGAGACTGATAAAATACTTTACTNCCTCTTTACAATAGGCTTAGTAAAAAGATCGGTAAAAGACATTAAAAAATATTTTAAAAAATGAAGGAGAACTTGGGCGTGGTGGGTGAAGTGTCTGGGGAGCAGTTAGCATTTTTTGTTGGTTTTTGTCTTTTACTGTGCTGTGCTCAGAGGAAGCTGGGGAAATGGAAATGCAGCTATGTCTCTGTGCAGGGCACNGTGGTGTTATATGGGCAACGTTATCTGATTAAATTTCAGTGTTTCCCCCTGAAGGGTAGAGTGAGGACAAAGAAGAGGAAAAGCTAATGGATCTCAAGAGCAGAGATGGAATTTTGCCCATCCTGCAGTCCTGTAGAGATGTCCAGGGAACTTGTCAGCAGTTTCAGAATAAGGAGCAGGCAGGGAGCAGGCGCCATCCACAGTGCACAAGTGCTCACCTGTAGAGGAGGTACAGCTGTGCCACGGGTGGTCCCCGGGGAGTTTGTGAGTTTAAGTAGAGAGTGCAAGCCCTTAGGTGGATGAGGGGCTTTAAGGTGCTGGTCTGAAGTTCAGAGGGAGAGCCTGTGTGACAGAGTATGCATATTTTCCTTTTAGTGGGGGTATAACCAAATGTAGTTCTCTTCATAAACAAGAGTGAAAGGCACTAAAGATGATAACTACTATCCAGTTGTTACTGTATCTAATTTTACTTACCCTCATTCTTTTTATATAGCTCCTTACCCTCATTCTTTTTATATAGCTTTGGTAATTAAAATTAAAATACAAAGTTTATCCTGCAAAAATAACTTTAAGCAACATCCACCAGCCTGTTGATTGTAAGGACAGGGAAATCTGCAAGTGGAAATCCGTGCTCTTTAGTTTCTCCTTTGCCACTGGATCATTCTTTTCACTAGAAATCTAGGTGAGGGAAATAGTCTTCCCATGTATGTCTGCCTTTTAGCCATCTGAAAATCCCCATTTCAGGGCAGAGTATCAAGTGTCAGCTTCATGCTGAAGAATCTGTAACAACCGAATTTAGTTTAGTTTTTTGAGATGTGTGTGTGCTCGAGATTGTGTGACCCAGAGCCTCACATGAATTTAGTTTAGGAAATAAGTACTAGCTAGACTTTCCTATTAAGAAATTGAACAGCTCGTTTTGACATTCATTTCGCTGTCCCAGAGCATACAGAAAACTGGCTGCTATAGTTATTGCAAGGTGCTGTATTTAAAAAATATCAATGTACCCCAGTAGCTGAGAGGTCATATTTTGAATTGGGCAGAACCAATTTAAATCTACTCTTGTAGATTATTATCTGCGTGGTCATAGACAGGACACCAAAATCTCTCTAAGCCAAAGTTTCCCCAGCTGCAGGAAGGATAGTAGTATAATTGTTCTGAGGCACAATTGACATATGTAAATGTGCTTAGCACCTTTTTTTGGCTTTATAGTTCTAGCAAAACCCAGTCACTGACCGATATAAGAGTAATTCCATTATTATTGTAAATATCAGCCTAATGGAACTTCCCTGATTAAACATGAGAATTAAAAATGTGTTAGTCCAAATAAAGATGGAGTTAAAAGGCACATTTTCTGCCCCCCCCTTTTTTGGATAAGTAGTCCTCATTGTGTGACCCTGGCTGGCCTGGAACTTGCTATATGTAGACATGGCTGGCCTTGAACACACAGAGATCCCCTTGCCTCAGCCTCCTGTGAGCTGAGATTAAATATGTGCATAGCCAGCTCTCCCTCCTTTCATTCTGTCCTTTGTTTGCTTTTTCAAGACAGAGTCTCACATGTAGCCCTGGCTGTCCTGGATCTCACTACATAGACCAACCAGGCTGGTCTGAAACTCACAGAGATCTGCCTGCCTCTGCCTCCCAAGTGCTGGGAGTAAAGGCATGCACTACTTTCTGCCTGGCTCCCCCTCCTTTCTTTAGTGAGACTCTTATGTCAGATTTTTCTTGCAGAGAGCAGTCTCATGATCTACCCGAGATTGGCCTCTAACTTGAAATTCTTCTGCCTCAGCTTCCCAAGTGGTGGGATTACAGGTGTGCTGCTGTAGTTAGCTACATTTGTGTTTGGAAGCATTAAATACCGTGAGAAAAACACATTCTCACTGTGTACTCCAGACAGGTCTGGTATTTACCCCGTAGTCATGCTATTCTTGAATTCAGAGGTATCCTTCTGCCTCAGCTTTCTGGGTGTCAGCTTTACAGGCGTGGGCCACCACACCTGACTTCTTTCAGTCTTTTGTCAACACGACTGAGTTAGCTGTGCAGATCTTTGTATTTATTTTTTTTAATGATTTTTGCACATTTTNCATCATGATCATGTCTCTAAATTTACCTTAAAAAATTCTAAGAGAGGTGGCCTTAGTTTGGGGGCTATTTCTGTTCAGGTACTTAATATTTTAACTTTCCTGGGTGAAGGGGCATCTTTTCATCCGAGAATGTTCTATCTAGTTGCTGGAGCTTCATGCAGGCAGTAATAGCAAAAGAAATGAGTCTTAGATGGGGCAAGAGCAATGACTTGTACTATTTCTCCTTAGCTAAGATTTTCCTTTCTTGGTCGTATTTATCATGAGTATGGTGGTAACATCAAAGCAGGTAGTCTTATCTTTGAAGAGATTCAAATCCTATACTATCATATAACTAGACATTGAGGTCCAACACACCAAAAATATTGAATGTACCCAGATGTTTACAAATGTGGAAGACTTGAACTTGAAGCCATAGTTTACTCTGCCTTTTCCCTGGCACTTTACAGGAAGATTTCATGCAAGAAGAGCTAAGGGCCATCACGAGCACATTGGTACCCTGTCTCCACCGTTACATCCTTTCTTCCTCACATCTCTTTCTGTGCTGGCTCTTTTCAGTTTTGTGCAGAATTCCCTACTAACACTTTCTAGGTCAACAGAGGACAGAGCAAAGCAGTCAGAACTTAGTGCATCTCAAGAGAAAGTCAGAATGTGTTTGCAGAATGTATATGATTATATACTACAANCGGAAAGTGTTTCTAAATATGTGTCTTCTCCTAGAGATGTACCTGGCTGTCAATCAGGCACATTTCCGTAAGTGTGCTTATTGCAGCATCGTGCTACACATAGTTAGCTGATTGTCTGATCATTCCTCTGCCTTTTAGCTGGCATTTCCCCCTTTACAGGAAGATTTAGTGGAAGGAGGCTCATGACAATGGCATACTGAGCCCAACAAAATGGAGACAGACTCCATAGGCTAAGNTTTAGGAAGTAGGATTTTACCTACCATGTTTAAAGAAATTCATAGTAATGACTGTGGTATCTATGAAGTTCATTTTCTGTTTTACAGGACAACCCCAGCAATGTGGAGAAGCCTAGGGCTTGCCCTGGCTCTCTGTCTCCTCCCCTATGGAGGAACAGAGAGCCAAGGCCAAAGTCCTGCTTGTAAACAACCTCCAGCCTGGAGNATAGGCGATCAAACTCCAATGCTAAACTCTGAGGGCACAGTGACTGTGGTGGCTCTCCTTCAAGCTAGCTGATACCTGTGCCTTCTGCAGGCGTCCAGGTAAGTAGTCTTTTAAAGTTTAGGACATCTTTAGGGAGAGGCTATAAATACAAGCAAATGCATATAAAATGCAATAAAAATAGAAANAATATTAATGTTAAATAATGCTTTTGGAGATAAGTATGTCTGTATAACACAAATTTGATGAAAAGACCAGGAGGACATATGTAAATATATGTACACACACACACACACACACACACACACACACACACACACACGGATATATACAATACTACCAAAATGTTTACTGTGGCATTCCTGGACTTTGAACACGTTTTCCTTTTTGCGTTCCTACATTTTGTAACTTCTCTATATGGTTTACCCATGTAAAATTCACTCCTATTANTAGAGGAAATACTTCAATATAAGAAGCAGAGGAAGGCTGCCAGCTCAGACACTAAACACTAGGATTATAATAGAAGGTCTTGCATCATTTAGCAATCATAAATCAAAAATATTAGTTGAGTCATCCACCATTAATTGCATAACATTCTGTATATACATAAGGTGGATTTAAATATATACTAATTTGGAGCTCATGTTCATGCAGTCATTTAGCATAAAGTTTCAAGTTTTAGCTGGGCTGTGGTGGTGCACACCTTTAATCCCAGCACTCAGGAGTCCAAGGCAGGGGGATCTCTGTGAGTTCAAGGCCAGCCTGGTCTACAGGGTGAGTTCCAGGACAGCCAAAGCTACACAGAAAAACAAACAAACAAACAAACAAACAAACAGTTTCAAGTTTTAAATAAAAATGAAAGGCTCAGTCTTACAACACAAAGAAAAATTACAGTCAGTTAAAAATAATGAGCTTCACAGAAAGTAAAAAGAATGTAGAAGGCAGAACAAATCAACAAAGCAAACGTCATCATTCATTTTATGTGTTTCCCCTAGACTGGAAGACCTGCGACTGAAACTAGAGAGCCAAGGATACTTTAACATTTCTTACATTGTTGTTAACCATCAAGGATCCCCCTCTCAACTAAAACACACACACCTCAAAAATAAGGTGTCAGACCACATTGTTGTTTACCGACAAGAAGAACACCAACCAGATGTCTGGACTCTCCTAAATGGAAACAAAGATGACTTCCTCATATATGACAGGTGAGCCCCCTCCCAGACTCCTGCTAGTCATTGATTTACTTTTATCATCNANAGTAGTTAGTGTTCTTCCCTGCTNAATGCCACAGGGCAGTTTTTGTCCCAGGTGACTCCTTGCTGTGGGAAACACTTCCTGTTCTGATCCTTTGTCAGGCACGGCCCTGCTGTTTTTCTCCACAGCTTTCTTCTTCCTACACCACCTCCTCCTTCTCATTCTTCTTCTTCCTGTTTATGTGTGTATTATTCAGGGTGATTTAGTTTTCCCTGTCTCTACACTGAACATTTTGCAAGAATGACCTCATCTAGTCTCTGACCACAATCCCACATATATCCTAGTGAACTGAAATAAGCACAAACTTCAAACACCGTAACTGGACACCAAACCCAGATATCTCTTCCACAGTTATAGTCACAAACATCTTAAAATCAATGATTCAAATAGGAATCAATTGCATTCTTTTAAAACCCATTCCTTAAACATTGACCTTTCTGTGAGTCTTCTTGGAGGGAGAGAGGCTNGCACTAGGGGATACAATTCNATAATACTACCTTCNGCCTCTAGCCCCTACCTGTGATCTACTATGTTGTGTTGTGATACACATGGTCTTGTGTGATGGCATTGCTGCCATCTGCCCTTCAGAAAACCATGACAGGCAGTTTTGGACTTCTAGTCATTCACTAAATTCTAAGTCTTGCATTTATCTACATTGCCTTCATAATCAGGCCCTCAAGTGACTTTCTTGTTACTTCTCCCCTAGATTTTTGCAACAGCTTTCTCACATGTTTATATCCTGATTTGTATTTAGTAGTAAAGGATTTAGAATAAGGCATTTGTCTTTGTTTTATATCAAGTACTCAGTTTCAAATTAAGTTGTTGAAGGTTTGGCTTTTATATTTTTGAAATGACCTTTTTGAGTTAAATATGAGTCCACCATTNCAATAAATAGTTCCAGAAAACTGANTATACATTTCCCTGTGTGTTAAATAAGTGGAAGAACCATTTGCATAACAGATATAATCCTAAATATTGTGCAGATTAATAATCACACTTTGTAGATACTATTTACGTCTAAATTAATTTACAATTTTATGGCTATATGCTTGTATTTCTTAACTGAGTATGGAAATTGTTTTCAGCATGATCTGTATGAATTTATTTTGGAATATATGATCAAATCAAACATTCATATTCTGAGAGAATTTCAATGCATATGTTGTCTTCTGTAAAACATTCTTAGTTGATGCTTGCTTTCTTCTGGCTCTGCCTGGGCTGGGTCCTCCCTTTGTCTCACATTTAATACCATTTTAGCTTTNTCATTCTTTCAGGCCTCTAAACTTCTAGTCAGTTGTAAAGTACAAATATAAAGATGTCTATTTCAACCTTACCATTCTGGAGAATGTCAAACTGTAATTCTAGTTATTTGATTGTGCTGAAATTTTTCTTATATCAGATATGTTTCTTGGGATAAAGGAGCCAGTGAGCATAGTGCACACTCGCAATGCTGGTACTTGTGTCATTCAATAGACAGGAGAATCATGAGTTTCAGGCTAGCTTAGACTTCACAGTGAGTTCAAGGCTAATTTGAAAATTATGAAAATCTATCTCAAAAAAATCAAGGGCTGAGGATATAGATCACTGGCAGAGCACTTACACAGAATGTGTAAGGTGTGGGTTTGTTTCCTAGACTACAAATTAATAAATAAAGAAGATACTGACCAAAACTACGACATTGTTTTTGTTATGCAATGATTTCTGGTTCTATGAAATTTGTCTTGCCTGAGCAGTTATGAAAAGCTCCCATGGTTAGTCTTTGGCAGAATATATGCTAATTAAAAGAGTATTTGACTGAGTCACAGTCATTACATATTTTTTAATTATTTAATGACATCTATAACATTTAAAAATGCTAAAATTAGACTCAGTAACCTTGCTATCACCTGACCTGGTATATTGCCTGGGAACTCAATTATAAACTCTGCTCAAGGAAATTCATTAAAAGCATAGAAGGGGCTTAGCCCATAATACCTAACACAGTCTAGCCCGAGTAGGGTCACAGCACACAGAGTGCAGTAGTAACATCGTATTTGCCTTTTAGATGTGGCCGTCTTGTGTATCACCTTGGCCTGCCCTATTCCTTCCTCACTTTCCCATATGTTGAAGAAGCCATTAAGATCGCTTACTGTGAGGAGAAGTGCGGAAACTGCTCTCTCACGGTAGGTATTGTTCTCAGTTGTTTTTGCCAGGGGATAAGAAGGAAACTTTAAAAATCTATCTAAATAAGTGGTTCATCATCAATTATATAAGAAAATCTTAAACACACATTTTCTGTTATGTAACACTGATTAAAATGTATTTGCAAGACTCATATTGCTGCCTTTATCTAGAAAGGCTTTAAAAACAAACAAGCAAACAGATCATGGCTGGAGAGATGGCTCAGTGGTTAAGAACACTTGCTGCTTTTGCACAGAACCCCAGTTCAGTCCCCAGTACCAACATGGCAGCTTAGAGNCATCCTAATTCCAGTCCAGGGGAGGCAGTGCCCTCTTCTGGCCCCTGAGGGTACCAGGCATAGATACAGTGCACTTAGTTCATGCAGGCAAGACACTCATACACATAAAGTAAAAATAATAAATATTTAAAAATAATAAAAATCAATGTAGATTACTATGTCACTTACTAATGAATGTTATTNCATGAGTATGAGTGCTCCAAGAATTTAGTCAACACATAAAATATTATGAGTGTGGTAACCTGGGCATGCTCAGAACACAGACAGTCAAGCTCATCTATGATGTTACCTGTCAGGGAACTGAGACTAGATAACTACTTAATTTGTCAAGGACTTAGGACAACCAGCTTTGCTAAAGAGCTGTCCTCTTTCCCATTCTGTAAGTTGAATTATTGCACTTACCTGAAAAAAAAAATGTTCTACTCAGTACTGATATCTCCTAATAACCATGAAAATATTTATTCTTGTTATGAGAAGTCCTACATTTAATCATTTTATAAAAATCTTTTAATTTTTATTGACTAATTTTTTTCTCTCATACTTTAGATAATTTTAAACAATGTTTCCCTAATAGGGCAGACTGCCAAATTTAAATTCAGGTTTGAAAATGTTCTGAAATTATTTAGTAGTTACATTTTCTTTCCCTAGATCTACAAGAAGCTTCCTCAAATTCACCAAGTCATTTAATCAATTAACTTTGTTGACAGGCCATTTTAATTATACCACTTTTACATTTTAATATTTGTAAAATCTGAGAGTTAGTTTCAGATTTTAAAGATGAGGAGACTGGGTTGCAAAAAAAGCTCTTAAAGTTGAACTGACATAATTACTTAATGCCATTGCAATTTTATTTTTCGTATTTTGGGATTACTTCTGGTTTTGAATTTGTGTAAATCCCTGCTATAAATACACCCAGTTGTATTGAAATAAAAAGGCAGAAACATTTCCTATAATAAGCTTAAAACCTATAAAGTATTTGTTAACAAGAATAACATACTATAGCATCTGATATCTAGACCAAATCAGCACTTTGCTGTCTCCCAGATGCCATCAATTATATGATACATTATTTGTTCTACTAAGAGGAAAAAAAAGCTGTCAAAAGTAGGCTAACATTTTCCCACACATGTTGCAGAATAAAAAGCTGCCAATTTTTAACTGGCATTTTTGAGTTGTCAGAGAGAAGCCATTTTGCTTTAGAGAACAGGACTGGATTAGATGGCAGGCGTGAAAAGTTACACACAGCACTACTGATGTCAGGATTCCGTACTTGGCTCACTTCACTACGATCTAAGTTTTTTCAGCCAGTTTACTTAGTTTTGATTTTGCAGAGAGAAATATGGTAGTTTGGATTCTTTAAACCTTTAATAAAATANGTAGACATTGACACCAAAGTCAGGCTCTTTTTCATTAATATACTAGCCAACTGCATCCTAATTAACCTGTTGGAATAACATAAATGTTGGCTCTACAAGTAATTTTTTAAATGCATTCATGGTAAATCTATGAGCTTGCTAATAAGTGATTTGTAAATTTGTTCCAGAGTCTTGAAGATGAAGACTTCTGTAAAAATGTGTCCTCAGCTACTGTGGGTAAAACAGCGGAGCCCTCAGGGACACATCACCACCACAAGCACCATCACAAACATGGACATGGGCATCTTGGGAGCAGTGACCTGTCAGAGAATCAGCAACCAGGAGCGCTAGATACTGAGCCACCTTTGCCTCCTTCAGGCTTACACCACCACCATAAGCACACAGGCAAGCACAGGCAGGATCATGTAGAGAGCTGAGACATGCAGGCAAGTGAAGGTCTACAACTTTCACTTGCCCAAAGGAAGCTTTGTCGGAAGGGATGCACAAACCAGCTCCTGTGTAAGTTGTCCCAGGAGTCTGGGACAACTACTAGTAGCTGCTGCTGCCACTGTCGCCATCTCATATTTGAGAAGTCAGGGTCTGCAATCACTTGACAGTGTGCTGACAACCTCCCATCGTTATGTAGCTGACAGGGACTTTTTGCGGAGGAGAAAGTCATTGAATCTTGTCAGTGTCGGTCCCCTCCAGCTGCCTGACAGAGTCAGCCACCAAACCCCACAGAAGCCAGCCCCAAATGAAGCTGAAATAATAAGACCAAAAAGTGAAAATGATCTTCAAACTAAATATTTAAAATAAGATGTATACTCCCTAAATCAGTCTAAAGACACAATGTCATTTCTAGAAATTGTGCGATCCACTTAATTAATCAGTGAACTAAAAGTAGGAATTGGATTTGTGCAAACTTGGAGAAATCTACCATATTGGCTTCTAAATTTAAAATTTTATGCCACAGAAAATTTGACCCACATCAGATTTGTATTATGGGGTAACTAAAAGGTGGCTTCAGCAGCTCTTGGTTAATATGTCTTTCTTCTTCTTTTTCCAGTGTTCTATTTACATTGATGAGAACAGAAACATAAACTATGACCTAGGGGTTTCTGTTGGATAGCTCGTAAGTTAGAATGGAGAAAGAACAACAAAGACACATTTTCCAGTTTTTTCTTTACTTAAACTCTCAAAACAACAGGAACTTTATCTTTTTAATCTTACATTTTTAACCAATTAAATTTTAAACAGACTACATTTTAAATATCTACTTATCTTTTTTATATCTAAGACTACTAGCTTTTCTTTACTACATACATCTCTGTGTCTTATTTTCTTCATCTTGTGTTGTATTGTTCTTCTGAATTGTGAGTGACTGTCTTGAAAGACGTAATGGAAGAAAAGTATGTTGTTAATCTGCATGCTGCTTAAGACAGTATTTCCATAATCAATGATGGTTTAATAGAGAAACTTGGCCCTATGAACCTGAACTCTTTTATGGCTAATACTATTAAGCAAGAATGCAGTACAGGATTGGCCACAGTACAGATTTATCTAAATAAATGCAATTTTAAAAAGCTTAAAAGTGTGTGTCTTTCTTATTTAGCATACTCACACTGAAAATAGAAGTGATTTTTTTTAATGCCTTTAAAGAATTAAGTTGTAGCTACTGCATAAAGTGCTCACTCAAAACCGTCTCCGTGTGAGGCGGGAGTCTTTGGCCGCCACAAGGCGCTGCTCCAGGTTTCGGATGGTGTTCTGGAGACTCGCAATCTCCTTGCTCTTTTCCTCTTGAAGATGTTGAAGCTTCTAAATGAAGCAGAAGAAAGGTTGTTATTGCAATTGAGAAGTAAGATTATATAGAAGGAAGGACAAAACAACAATCAAAACACACTTCAGGCTTATATTTTAAAAACTATGGTATTTTGAAAGGCCTGTAGCTTCACTTTTGTGTGACTGAAAGGGAAAAATGGTATAAGGCTATGAAAATTATTTACATATTTAAAATAAATAGAAGGAAATGGTGATAGGAACACACTAAGGCAATTAATTTACTGAAGTTATAGTCATAGGACAAAACACACATACCCTCCTGTAGATACTTTGAGGCAAAATAGTAGCATCTGCATAGGATTTTGACTTCATCTGAATTCTTGCTAGTTTGGTGTCAAACTAAAACAAATTCAAATAGAGGAAGTTATTAAGGCTGTTATAGTTCAATACTTAGAAACAATGTTTCTACAGAAAAAGTATACCAACAAAATCCTTTGCTATATATTTTGTAATTGAACACAATCTGTATATCAGACACAAGTTTTCAAAGTATGAAACAACTTGAAAAAAGAACAAAGAACACCCAAACAAGATTCAGCTCAATGGTGGGTTAAAATTGCTTTGAGGGCTTTAAAAAAGGGCCCAAAGTCTGGACATTACCTCTATAGGTAGCATGGTACTTTTTCTCAAAACACCATTGCTCTTCCTACCCTTCCATGTGAGGTATGTTCTTGAACACTGAACTAGAAAATGGTTTCACATTACCATTGGTGTACTTTTGTCAAGAAAATACGTTGTAATCCACCACAGTCTTAGGAGAAAAGCTCATATCTTTCAAACTTTGAAGCCAAATACTAGAAATTGGATATAATTTAGTCAATTTAGGATTTTTTTTGGTTTGAATTAAATTGAGTAAAATTAAAAGAGTCCTACAGCCTATTCTTATAAGTCATTTTTTTAAAGCACAATATTCCACTATAATTCTTCCTTTTAGATTTACTTTAGTGTAACATCTCAGAAAACTAGAATAAGCTTTCCATGAGATTGTGTTCTGGTTTGAGGAGAAAACTGGAGAGTTATAATGAAGAAAGACATCTGAGTAAGTCAAGCAGTATAACCAGACTAGTCTAGTGACACAGCCCAGATAGCAAATAAAATGCAAATTCCTAGCTGATGGAAGATAAGTTGGTGGTACATCTTGAAATACGGCCTGCTGCTATATTTCAGCTGGCTAGCCAGCCCCCTCTGTGGACATACT
>LZPO01097333.1:9865-20092 GCA_001675575.1 Neotoma lepida | reverse complement strand
AATTCATTGTTTTATTTTGTGCCAGGCATATTATTCTTCTTTAGAACAGCTTTTCTAAAGTGTTAATAATAAACATAATAATGGATATTTCACCATTGCAGACATACTTTGTTTATGGCTTTTGTCTTTATTGCATGTTTTGTGAATTTGGAAGTTTATCGCATCCAGTGTTAGGCAAATCTATTTCTATTTTTCANCTGTATGTGCTCCCTTCATATCTCTATGTCATATCTTGATAATTCTCCTGTTTCAAACTTTTTATTACTATTCTACCTGTCATGATCGCTGTGGGGTGATCCTTCTGTACACTGAATATGTATTGCTCTCACTGGTTGATAATAAAGCTGTTTTGGCCTNTGCCAAGGCAGGATAAGGTTAGATGGAACAATCAAACTGAGGACTGAGAGGAAGATGGACNGACTCGGGAGGGACCTGAGCCAGTCACCCAAGAAGCAAGATGTCAGNGGATCGGTAAAGCCACGGCTATGTGGCAATACATAGATTAATAGAAATGGGTTAATTTAAATGTAAGAGCTAGTTAGTAAAAAGCCTGAGCCAACGGCCAAACATTCTGTAATGAATATAAGCTTTTGTGTGTTTATTTGGGACTGGGCAGTCAGGACAAAAGGCTCTGCCTCTGTTTACACATGATGGTTTATGATCAGCAATGCTTGATATTATTATTGCTTGCCTCTGGATGCCATAAGCTACGCCCATATTAGATGGCAAACTTAACTGAAGAATGCTTTGTGTGCTAACTGAGCCACTGACTGACATCTCCCCATCTCTCTCCCTTTCCTCAGGCCACCTTATTCCCTAAGAAACGATAATATTAAAATTGAGCCAATGACTGCACTTGGTCTTGTTCACAAGGTCAAGAAGCAAGAAAGTGAGGTCAACTGATAATTCTTCAGTGGCGTCTAAAACTCCAAGTGAAAGGAATAAGNGTATATTTCTCACTTTAAATAAAAACCAGAAGTGAGGTCACTTAGTGAGAAAGGAATGTTAAAGGATAAGATTAATCTTATAAATAAAAAAGCTAGTTATTTGGAATCAAATGTTTGTCTGAGCTGTGATTGTGAAGGGAGTGTTNGCACTGATTTGCAGTGCCTTGGTGGGGTCGAGTTGGAACAGGTAAGGGGCAGCTGCCTGGAGGTGGGCAGTAGTGGGCCGATACTGAAATGTCAGCAGCGGACAGATAGAACTTTATAAAAGCTCCATGTGACAGAGAACAGGAAATAGTCTTATTGTTGCTTCGGGAAAAGCATGAGCACTGTGCACAGAAGATCAAAGCAGCCACAATGTTCTCTTGGGGCCGAGTCTAGTGCAGAGAGGAAGCCCAAGTCTCTTTGATTCTTTGAAGGCTGAGAGAGGTGAGGAGGCTACAGAAGGAGAATGCGAAGCACAGCAGAGGGTCTTTGTGAAGNTTGAAGAGGAGTCATCTTCATAACANGAGTGTACAAGAGAACCAGCAAGTGTGAGCACAGAAACTGGGGCAAGCCACACAGAAGACCCCAGATAATCAATGAAGGTGACTACATGAAGTAGCAATATTAAGTGTACANGAGACTGTTTTATTTTGAGAGATGCCACCTAGGAGTGTCGTAACTACTGAGGAGAAATCAATGCCCACCTTCAGTGTCAAAAGGCAACACAAATGTTTTGTTAGAGGGATTGTAGCTTGTTGCTTTAATTCTGTGACAGTATTCATTTACAATTATGAAGAACATTTTAGAATCATACTTAATTTGCAGTGCTTTCACTTTATCAATGGAATAATAAACCCTAGACAGTAGAATCATACTTAATTTGCAGTGCTTTTATTTTATCAATGGAATAATAAAGTCTAGACAGTACATGCGTTCACCACATGGTTTATTGCAATGCAGAAACTTTAAAGAAAGATTTATTTATGTGTATTGTATGTGTATGGGTGTTTTGCCTGCATGTATGTCTGTGCACCATGTGCATTCAGTGTCCACAGAATTCAGGAGGGTGGTGGATTCCCTGGAACTGTAGTTATAGACAATTGTGAGCTGACATGTGGGTGCTGGGAATCCATTCGGGGTCCTCTGGAAGAGCAGCCAGTGCTCTTAACCACTGAATTGTCTTTCCAGCTTCCTGTTCAGAAACTTTTAGGTTTTGTGTAGTTTTGTCTGTTGGTACTTGGGGCTAATTCCTAGGTTCTGAAGTTCTTTTCAGAAAGTTCTAAAATATTATACTGGACCACACTAATAAATATAATGAGACAACATTAATACATATAATGAATACATACTACTAATGATAATATAAATACAAATTATTGGTGTATGAAAAAAATTTAACTCTTGCTCTTTGTTGACAATGCATCTGGTTAATCAAGGGACCTTCTGGAGATGAAAATGAGATTTATGTTGATTAGATGCCTATGACCATGGTGTCAGTTCTGTAATGCATGGATAAAGCAGTGATTTCCAACTTTGATTTTTATTGTTTAAGGAACATATTTCAGAAAGTCAGAGATAATGGACATAGGTAAGGATTCCTCTGGTTGATGTGGGCAAAGTAAGCTGAGAACCTTCCAGAAAGCATTCAAAATCCAGGTTCAATTCACATTTATGATTCATGGGAGGAGGTGAAAATGTCAAAATTAAGAGGGATTTGAAAGAAGTTGTTTCCAATCTTCATGAAACTTTGAAGGGTTCAAGACTTGAGTGAGGAAGAAACTACAGACATGGTAAAACAGAGAGCTAGAAGTAGAAGCTGAGCTTGAAGATGTAGTTGCTAAAGGTTTAGTGGATGTGGAGTTGCTTATGGATAAGAAAAGGAAGTGTTTTGTTGTGATGTTGCTAGGGGAGAGAAATGTCAGCTTACTTCAGGGTTGTGGCTGCATGATAGGTTGCCCATGCTCCTGTAGATGACACTATACACATAATGGCAACTCTAAAACTTGGTGGGTTTAAAATGAGTACGTGAAATAGGGAGGGGAAAATGGCTGGGGAGATACAGAGAAGTTAAAGGTGTTGAGGATGGATTTGACCAAAACACATTAGGCGTGTGTGAAATTCTCAAACAATAAATGAAAAAAATTTCCAGGAAAAAAGTGCTCTCTTGAGGTGCCATCCTATTCCCTATACTGGTAGTAAAAACAACAGATTCAGCATATAACACAAACTCAGTTGTAGAGCACTGATATGGCTTAAGAGGACTGATTCCAATTTTAAAAAGTTCTGTGGGTAAAACTTGATCAAGGGACGTCACACACCACAGAGAAATGAGTGGAAGAATTCACTGTTGCCTCGATTCTAGAGACTACCACAGACACTCAAGCCTTTATCCACCACTGTTCTGATCAATCAACCATCAGTATCAAGGCAAGACACCCCACCAGAAGAAAGATAGGATTTTTTGGAGGCTCAGATGACAATAAAGCAAATAAAATATTTTTAAAAGTGTATGCATTTTAAAGAAATAACATTCCTGCCCACTCAATGGAGCACAGCATAGTATCAGTATCTTGTTATATGTAATGGGAAGCCAAAAAACATTGTGTGACTTCCTTTATTGTAATATTCACTTTCTACTGTGGCCTGGAATTGAACTACCACATCTCTGACCTACGTGATGTATCTCATCTTTAAGTAAATTAGAAAATAATGTGTTAACTTTATTATTATTATTATTATTTTTTTGGTTTTTCGAGACAGGGTTTCTCTGTGTAGCTTTGCGCCTTTCCTGGAACTCACTCGGTAGCCCAGGCTGGCCTCGAACTCACAGAGATCCGCCTGCCTCTGCCTCCCGAGTGCTGGGATTAAAGGCGTGCGCCACCACCGCCTGGCAACTTTATTTTTTAATGTTTAAAAAAAATCTAAAAATGTGTCATGGCTGTCCCAGAGAGGAATATAACTTAAAGTGTTTTCTAAAATTGTTTTACTTTGAAATTATTCATTTAAAAACATTTTAGGATCAAGTATTCTCAGGAAATGTATGTAAGTAACNCTATCCTAAATGGCTGCTGGGCAAAGTAAAGGACAAGGAATGATAAACGAAATGAAAAATGGTCCAAAGAGAAGAGAATGANCAGTCAAGGCTGGAGAAAGTCGGAGGATCGACTCTTCATGAAGGCATTTGGACTGAGCCTTGATTGAAGAAGGATTTTGATAGACATTTNATACCTGGGAACTTTTTCTTGTTGAGAAAGAACACAGAGCTGGGAAACCACAAACTTTGTTCAAGTGTTTCCAAATACATCTATGGGGGACCGTTTAAGCTCCAACAAGTCACCAGATGGTCACAGAACACACTTGGTCTTAGTCTATTCAGAAGGATGGAGAGAAGTAGCAACAAACTTTCTGCTGTGGAATCACACCATTGGCAACGGTCCATGCAGCAGCTGGTTATACAGCTGTTCAGTGGGGATTTTATTTCCATTCCTTCCCAAGTGACAGCTTATTTGTAAGGGCTAAAAGTCTCAAGGCTTNTGAAAGAGTCTCCTAGGCCTAGAAGCTTTCACTCCAGTGGTATTAATAGCTCTTTTTTACAGTTCTGTAAGCATCACCTCTACTGTCCCCAACAGGGCTACAGGAGTCATACTGAAGTCTAGAGTATGGTGTATCTCTAGATTTTATAGTTTGTAGCCTATTCACATGTAACTTACCAGTGAGAGATCATTTTGAACAGGAGAAGTTCTGCCTATGTAACAAGGTAGATTATGTAATATACTTATTAGTTTTCCAAGGAGAAGGGGCTTAAATGCTAATCAAAGGTCAAATTATTAGTCATAAATGGTGCCCTAGATGCNCAGTTCCTAAATATAAAATTGGCTAAGTTGATTGGGGGCATGTTATATAAGATCTTAGATTCTAAACTAAAGAGTTTAGATTTTAACCATGTCTAACTCCTTTGCTTATGTTTTCTTTCTTTTTCTCTCTCTTTTTTTTCTTTTGAGACAAGGTCTCACTATATAGCTCTGGCTATCCTGGAACTCAGCCTATAGACCAAGCTGGCCTTGAACTCATAGAGATCCACCTGCCTCTGTTTCCTGAGTACTGGGATTAAAGGCGTGCATCACTATGCCTGGCTTCACTTGTGATTTCTTACCCAAATAAATACATGACCAAANATGTTTTGCTATAAAAACATATAAATATTTGTTGGTATATATNTCAATAGAACCATGGAGATGTTTAAATATAGAAACATACATGTAGTCATGTGCCATTAATCTTCTGAAATAGACAAGAACTTCCTTTAGCTTTAGGACAGTGGTTCNTAACCTGTGGGTAGCAGCCCCCTTGGGAGGTCGAATGACCCTTTCACAGGGGTTGCCTAAAACCATCNNAAAACACAGATATTTACATTACAATTCATAACAGTAGCAAAATTACAGTTATAAAGTAGCAAAGCAAATAANTTTATGGCTGGGGGTCACCACAACATGAGGAACTGTATTAAAGGTCACAGCATTAGGAAGACAGAGAACCACTGCTTTAGAAGATTGGGTCTATGTAGCTCATGTAAGCAATCAATATCAGGTGCTCACAGTAATGNGGATCTTTTATTTGTTTCTTTTCTGCAAATGCAAAAGCAGAATATCTTGTCTTATCCTGGTGAAAGGACACAATTTCTCGAAGTATATTTACAAGTAAGAAATCTAAGAGGCTCCACACCATAGTTCTGTTAGGTCATGACCTCTCAAAGGGCAGAAGTCAGCAGGTAGAAAGACCTTTTTTTTTTTTAATTGAATGCACCTACCAAGTATTATGTATAATCTTGATGGTTTATGCAACTGACTGAGGCAGTAAATAACCATCCAGTGGCTTACCAACGCCAGCCTTTCATCTCCTAGGACTTAATGCATGCCTGAGAACATGTGATTCACCACCTGAGACCTAGAGTAAGAATCTGTGCTTCATGGCTTTACTGCCTGCTCCATCTCAATCCACACAACTCACCTAAGCCTACCTTCCATGACTCCCACTCTGTCTCAACCCACACAACTCACCTAAGCCTACCTTCCATGTCTCCCCAGGCTTATGTGTTTGAATACTTGGTTCCCAGCTGGCGGCACAGTTTTAGGAGTTGTGGAACCTTTGGATCTAGGGACATACTTGGTAGAACTAGGTAGCTGGGGGTAGGGACCGAAAGTTCTATTTGCCTCTAGTTCCAGTTGGAGCTTTCTGTTTCCTTATCCTTCAAGATGTGAAGAAGTCATGTTGCAAGCTTCCACAATCATTGGACCAAGCCACTCCAGGTGCCATGTCTTTCCCACCCTCTAAACTGTGAACCATAACAGACCCTGCCTCCAAGTTGCTTCTTTTAGGCAATGAGAAAAGCAATCAATATCAAGACTTGTTGTCTGCTTCCTATGATGACAAGGAGTCAACACGACAAACTGTCGGTATGTGAGTCCAGGGAGAACTGTTGTCCTTGATTCCAGGTTAACACGCTAGGAACGTACCTTCGAGATAATGCCAAACACCTCCCTCTTTCCATTCCGACATACTTCACATCAACTTGGACTCAACATTTAACTTTTATGATGTGTTCAAAGCATGTCTCTGTAAGTCTCTGTCCACATGAAGTTGTAGGCTAAGGAGAGGACACAGTCCATACAATAAAAAGGATAGCTTAACTACCCCCTGCCCCTCTGTTCCTTTGTGATCCACCGCTTGCTGATGTATTTAAACTAATTCTGNTCAGTCCTTTGCTGTGCTAATAATAGAAACACACAATCAGAAATCCAAGAAAATAAATTTATTGACTTTGAAGGGAAAAAAATCCACAGACATAAAGGAAAGTTAAATATAGATTGCAGGACACAACTAGTCATACTGTGAATAATGGCTTGTGTGGCCAGCAAAGTACCAAAAATGACATTCTGGGATTGATTGAGGTATTTAGCTATTTTGTTTTTGGCTATAGAGGCATGGTCAGCCTATGGTGAAATGGTAAGATAGTTCATCAAAACACATGTCTTTAAGCTGAACAGATTCTAAGTTGATGATATTTCATATGAACTAAATCATGTAGCTGTTGGAGGAACCATAGCAGCAAGATAGCAGTAAAATCTATTAAAATCTATTACAAAGTAACACAGTGATCCNTAAACACCCAATGCTAGATTGTCACTATCTCTCCTGCATGGAGAAGAATTTAAAACCACTAAACATTAAGCCTGTTTCCCCACAAAGATCTGAGCAAAATGGTAAATACCATTAAAAGTTAAAGGTAACTTTAAAGTTTCCAGCTTCTAAAAAGTACTTAAAATGAGAAGTATTCTTCAATGGGCTGAGAGTCCTCTTTCTCTCATATACCTTTTAGGGGGCTAACCCAAAGAACTATGTTTATGTTATTCAGGAATCAANGAGTGATTTTTATATTGTGTGTTTTTCTACCTTGTCTGAGACCAATCCTCCTGGGGGGTAAATAAGAAGTGATGAGTCTCTTCTTGCTATTTAAAATACATCTTATAAAAGGTTTGATGCCAAAGTTTCTGTTTAGTTAATTCTGAGGTGTCCTTTGTGACCAGAGACTCATTTATTCTGTCCCTTTTTTTGTCATGAATTAGAAGCATGTGCCTGGCTATGAAACAAAGATCTAGGCCTTTAATTTTCTATTCTATTACCTGGTTAACTTTATCCAATGTGCTTCAATAGATGAATTTCTCCTTGTACGTATTAATCCTTGGGTTACTATGAAAACCGAGCTGTGTTTGAAGAGACAGCGCTGCACAGGTTGGGGAGTCTCTTTCTCTGCATCCCTGGGCTCTCAAAACTCACTCCATGTACGTCTACAGCTCTTCCACATCCTAGCCAATTAGGCTACCATCACTTCAACTTCTCTTAGCAGGGAGCCCCATGGCTTGAACTTAAATTTGGTGAAGAAAGTGTTTCTTTCATTAATATCATTTCTATTACTGTTTGGCGTGTGATATGTTGATCTGTATAAAAGTCTTTAAGTTTTATAAATTAAAAAATATTCATTTAAACATTTAAAATGAGTTCGTTCCAATAACCAACCAATGCAGGTTATTAGACATTTTAGATTTAAGAAATTTTGGGAGTTATAAAAAGGGCGTTGTAAAAATCTAACTTGTTTGTTTNTACTTAGGTTCATTGACCAAAGCGTTAAACCCTCTTTACGCTGTAGTTGCTACATCCTTGGATGGATTGTTGTGAACTACAATACGTATGTATAGTATATTATAAAATAGCCATGCTTAAAGTGTAAATTATTAAAAATATCTTTATCAATTTTATGTCAAAATAAATGTTTTACATATCCAAACTAGCCTTACTGTCTCGCCTAGAATTTTAGTTCCCAGTTATTTAAAAAAGAAAAAGAAATGAGCCTGTGCTATAATCTGCATTCGATTTCCTGAACTGCGAAAGCCACCTGATTGTTTTGCTTTTTCAAAAAGCATGATTTACATACATGAAAAACATAGCTAATTATTTAATGCTTAGTATCACAAAATTAAGACCCACAATACAGACAATCACTGCCACTAAGCAGTCTTAGAGACGATTCTTTAAAATATTTATAATTCACAATGGGAGTATCTANCTGATTAAGCATTCTTGATTTTCCACTTTATGATAATGTTTCCGGCAAAGGTGTTTTAGAATCCACACTCACCCTCATACTCTCCCAACACAGATTTAAAACATGGTTTTGGTTTAGGCATTCATGCCCAGCCATTTCCTTGCCGTTAAAGATAGGAATGGCTACTGCATGATTTTGTTCAGTTGGTCTGTGCTCACATAGCCACACGAGGAGAGGAATTTCTTTTTGTCAGGCAAATGCAAAGCAGTTGCGTTGAGTATAAGGCCCNGTGGAGACTGCACGGTGTGGACCGTGGTGTAGTCTGGGACAGGCATCTCAGCATCCGGAGCAAGCTCTGCTGTCTCGGACATCCGNGCAGTAGTGGTAAGGCTTTCTGTGGTGATGTAAATGTCCTCCTGGTTAAAGCTTGGTTTTACACACGACGTGGCCTCCAAGTGAGGGGTCACAGCGATGCACTTTTTGGCATCTGACTCACAGAAGTAGGCACTGTTCATGTTGTAATTTTCTTGGCAGGGCGCAGCCACCTCCGGTTGTGGCTGCGCGTTGCACTGGGCTATCCCTACCTTATTCTTTTGTCCTGGGGAAAGGACTACACTGCCTGCTGGTGTAATGTCGCTTACTTGGGCATAAAAGTCTATGTTTGCCAGCGAAGCGGGATTGCTCATGTGTGTGGAGGCGGGTTGGTGGGTTGACTGAGTTTCACTACTCACAAGCGGCTGTGGTTTGTCTTCCGCTGTTAGGGTAACACTGTTAGGGTGCAGAGAGCCGAGAGAAGCACCATAAGGCGAGTTCTTTAGATTCTTCTGGTCAAGGCACAAGAGATCAGCTTCCTCTTTTAATTTCTGTGGCTGAGCAAACTCTGAGGTACCATCACACACGTCACTGGTGTGGAAATCGGTGTCCAAAATGTCAGGGTCATAACAGCTGGTGCGTCCAGAATCATCATCCTTTGCTCCAAGGATACCCAGTGATTTCTCGTGGTCATTGCTTAGAAGTCTGTCTGTGTCTGACCCTTCAGTCTTTTCATCTGCGTCATCGATATCTAGCTCAATAAACTCAACCCAGGAGTCATCATTGTAGAAGTCAGGTTTGTAGTTATCATGAATGCCTAAGATGGTGTTCACCTCCTCCAATTTTCCCTCCTAGGAAGCGGACAGAAAGTGGAGAGCCATGAAAAGCAACTTAGAAATGATTAAATAATTTTCAAGAGGATGCATTGAGCTTTCAAAAACAAAACAATCCCTCCCCCCCGAAAAAAACCCCAAAGACAACAACCAAACAAACAAAAAATCCAAACCCTCTCAATAGAGGACAGTATTCTTTAGGTATTACTTAATTGAATGATCCAAACTTAGAGTTAATTACCTTGAGAAGATCTGGGTCAATTCCTTTAATCTTTGGAACCGGGACTGGGGGTAAAATCAGCATCTTAATCCTTGAAAACAAATCAAAATTTATTTTTACATACCTTAAAAATTACATGTTCTCTTATTTCAAAAGGTAGAAATAAAATATAGCCAGTACTACCATATATTCTAAGTATTCTTCTATCTTATAGAAGCAGAATATGAGATAGAGAGGGAAAGTATTAAACAGTAGGTGACAAAAATTGCAGGAGAAAAACATCACAAAAAAGCCTTCATTTAAAATCATTTTGGTAAAACGTGGTTTTTTTTT
>LZPO01097332.1:118784-129939 GCA_001675575.1 Neotoma lepida | reverse complement strand
TGTGTGTGTGTGTGTGTGTGTGTGTGTGTGTGTGCAGTGCTGTGTGTGCCACAGGCTGTATGTACAGGTCAGTGGACAGCTTATGATAGTTCTTTTTCTCTTTCCACCACGTGGTTCTTGGGGACTGTACTCAGGTACCCGGGCTTGGTGCCAGGGGCTTTTACTCTCTGAGCAGTCCCTCTGTCTCAACAGTTATTAAGCCACACCCGTCTTTCTCTAATTAAAATATAATTTATTTTATCACATTCTTGTGAGCGTCCCCTTTGGCAGGTGATTAGACATCACTTGGTAAATATGTACGCCTTTTGAAACTCTTTAAGCTATAACTTAATTACTTTTCATTTTTCTCTTTCAACTTACCCTTGTCCTTGTCTGGCTTCTCAATAGAGGTGGCATTTTCCTCTGTCTTCTAAGAAATAAGAATACTCTTGCTCTATCTTGGAAGAGGACACACCTATTTGAAAGTCTCTCTCATGTTGACTGGCTCTCTGTAAATGTCACAAGCCATCCTCAGGTTCTATGTGTGCCATTCAGCTAGCATTCTGAATAAATAACTCCTGCAGTCCATGGTCTGGTAGCATCACTCCCTATAATACATTGGAAGACCCTCTAAATAACACCTCTAANTAACAGTGGGGTTGTTTGATAAGTATTTTTCTTTTGAAGATAGATAAACCAAAGGACATAGACGGTTAGTGGTTTGCACTGGGCCCCAGAGAGTCAAGGTGGTTCAGGGCTAGAAATACTGAAGAGCGTCTGGAAAGGTGACTTCTCAAGTCACACACATTCCAGTTTCATAGCTTCATCTCTGGTGACATCACACATAGACTTAGTGAGAGGATTATCCTGCGTTCCTGCACATGTCAAAATTTTTACAGAGCAAGCAGCCTTTCTCTGGTGTGCCAAGGATTTTTTTTTTCCTCCCCTGGTCCTAATTGATCTCAATCCCCCAAAGGGTTCTGAATTATGCAAGCGTCTCAAGTCTTAACAAGCCATCTCCCCACAGCTGTGCAATGGAAATGTTCAACAAGGCATTCACTTCAGTCTAGGCAAGACCTTGGCTGCTCCCTGGGGAGATCCAGATGCAGGGGAGTGGTCCTGGGGTATCTTGGTTGGAGACGCTTGGCTGGCCTATTTTTATCTTTTCTCTTCCAACTCCCTTGCTGCAGGGGTGGGTCTAGTCATGGCACCTCTTCCACCCTCTCCACTTGTCTCTCATTGATCATCAGCTGCTGGCGTTTGTTTATTACTGAATTGAGCATTTAGATTTAGTCTTGGCTGGTGGTGGCCTCGGAAAGAACATTTTCTAAGACTGTGTTGGTTTTCTGTCAAATAAACTTCTGCAAGCCTGGACATTTCTGGCATTGCTGAGAAGTGAGTGATTTATTCTTGGAGGCTTAAATTAGGTTAAAAAAAAGAAAAGAAAACTAACAATGCAAAGGACACTCTAGCCACTGGTTACAACGGATTCTTAGCTCTGCTTTTTATCAGGAAAATCTAAACTTTAAAGGTCCCCTCTGGCCACAAATATCTTTTCTAGACAATCAGCATACTGGCTCCCCCTACTGGTAAGCAACTCCCCCACCTACTCTTTGGGTAGTGAAGGGTTGTAGTAAATGGAATTGAGAGACTGGTGCATGTGATTTTTAAAGTAGGAGTTGAGGATCCAATAGCATATTTTGCTGAAGACCCCTTTTCTTCTCTCATTCTTCATTCTCAACAATTTTGGCTACCTAAATCACAAATTCTTAACTCCACTTAGTGTCTCTCTTCCATACTTCTTGGCCTTATTTTATGTCAGCCGAAACAACAAACAAACGAACCAACAAACAAAAAACAAAAGCAGCACATTTGGGTTGATATCATTAACACCATGACTCTAGACTTTAAGACTGGGCAAACACAAAATAGATATCTATATAAAATATAGTAATGTGCAGCTAGCTATCCCTGTGCATTTATGAACCAAATTCAGGTTTATTATTAGAGGTTATAAGCTAATGGGAGGCATGGAAAATTAAAGGGATATTGGCTTGCAAATATGTTCCAGCTCTCCCATCCACATGTTCTTTGCCTAGCTCTTAAGATTTGAGGTCATCTCAGAGAACCGAAGGCAGCTGAGGCTTAACCCCTCTGTGGTCAGGGAGAAAAAGTTCCAGAAAACCATCACTAGTTAGCTTAATTATTCACTGACACACATTTCTAGAAAAACAGCTGTTTTATCTAGTTAACAGAAGGGACTGGAGAAGCTCCTCAACAAATTGGATACATGCTATTGCCTGGAGAAGCCAAAAGCTGACACCCACACCCAAGCCTATTCATTTAGAGNGCATGAAATGATTAATTGTAGTCTCAGCACTTCAATGACCCGATGCCTAAATAACCTGTGACATAAACATATCAGTGGAGTGCACAAAAGAGGCATTCTTCAAAAAAGACTTAAAAGAATGTTTGTACAGTGTTTAAACTTTGACTGTNTAGATTTTTAACACACAATATATCAGTTTTAGAAAATAATTACTGTTTCAAAGGCAGGCTAACAGTTGCCAGGCATGCTCAGAGTTAACTGAAGAGGAATCTGGAGTAGCATCTGTCTACTGATTCATTGTGAATTGTTTCTAGGAAGTGACACAAGAATGTTCTTTTCTATCTTCATAGCGTTGTTTGGTGGGGTAACTTTATGTGTTACTAATGATTGTATTATCTCAGCGGAGAAAATTTTGATGTCTCGACACCCTTTAATTTACTACCCTGGGTCAGAGTTAAGTCTGAAGTGAAGTCAAATCAGACTCTTTTCCCAGTTGAAGACAAAGGTAAGTCAGAGTTTAAATGCTCATAAGGCTTGTAAGTCTTCTCACCAGTGTGATCAGCCCTCAAATGGTGCTATAACTAAAGAATACTGGCATAGACACTTCATCTCCCAGAGGGACTGGCTAGACAGTCACAGAAGTCTGTACTCCAGTTCTCCAAATGGCTCTGGAGTTTCCCCTTCTTCCATACTGGAAGTGTGAACTCTTGGGGCTGTGCCATTCTCTCACTATGCTCTTGGCTCCTGGACTTCTCCCTCTGTCTCCACACACTTGAGGCCTATGCCTCTCAATCAGTGTGTAGCCATGGTTTCTCTGATTGTCTGTTGTGTGTATTTGCCTTTCCTCTCCTTAAAGAATGGGGGACACATAGAATTAACTGACAGCACATTGTTTTTTTTGTGAGGAAACAATATGAGGAATATACTGCAAATAATTACTTAATATTCTTTTTCCATATAAATATTGAAACTGAATCTTAAACATGCTACAGAAATATGATTCTAGAGCTCTGATAAGGTAGGAAAAGTTACTCAGTCCTGCAGGGAAGGCGATTTTTCCAGCCATCCGTGAGGTTAAGTGAGCTCTTCCACATTTCATATTGTAAGAAGGCTTCCTAAGCTTGATACATTTGGGATTTGAGTACCCATATGTCCTTAAAACTACTTACAGGTCTTTTATAGGAGTTGAAAATAATGGATACTTTNTGCTTAAGTTTTTTTCTCTCTTCATTTACTCACCAACTCAACACAGATTTACCAACCAGCTACTATTTCAGATTCTGCCGTGGAGAATGGCAATGAAGGTCCCTGTAATGTTAATGATCAGTAATCTCAAAGATTTTCCACAGGGTTTATTTCACATCTCTTAGACACATTCTTCAATAAAGCTATGGTTGTATCCCAAACTTCCCCCGATCCGAGAGTCCCATGTTAAGTTTTTACAGGCTGCTCAACACAGTTAGGGACATTTTAGATTCCCACTGGGTGGGCAGAAACCTCAGTTCTTCAAGTGTGGAACTGGCTGGGGAGTTTGGCCACTTGCCATCCAGCTGTGCTATACTCATCTGGATGACCTTGTGGATGACATCAACCCTTCTGACCTTTTCCATCTCTAAAATGAACTTTTCATCAAAATTAGCCCCAAAGTCCCTTCTAGGAATTATATTACATTGTCTGGGTCCTTTACTAACCTTCCNGAAGTTTGAACTTAGTGGACNAATGAAAGTTTCCAGAAAACTCACTTCAGATAATTTACTAGAGGCTAGGAGAAATTCTTGATGACTTTTCATCATTGCATATGAATTAAAGCTTAGAAAACCATAAAGCATTCTGATTTGATGGAGTCAACATTTATAGTCTGTTTAAAAGAAGTCTGGGGAGACTTGNAGTAATGAGAAAAAGCACAAGAATGAGTGTTACTCCAAAATCTCCATCTCTAAANACGGAGGAGACCCCTTCCACTGAAGAAACAATGCCGGTAGCACCCAGGGAAAAANACTGCAGCTGCAGACATCACCCCCCACCGCCCTGAGGAGGCTGCATGAAGGAGAGATGCCAGTTTTTGTTTTCCAGGCAGAACAATGGAAGTGAGCCCTGAGTAAACAGGGGACCTTGAAAGTCATCATCAGGTGTATTCCAATACTTTATAGAAGCTCCATCAGTAGCTTCATTGGCACTTGTGCCAACTGAAACATCACTNCTTATTATTTTAGGTGATGGTACTGTGATTAGTTTTTGTTTTATTTACTTCAGTTTGATCTGATGCAGNGTCAATGACTTCCTGGATTGGGGTACACAGGGCTTCCAGATTGAAGACATTCCAGACTCCAGGCACTCCTCTCAGCTTCTATCCAGAACCTCCTCCCTTAGACAGCATAAGTCCTGAAGCCGTGCAGTAGCCTTGGACCAGAAGCTTCTCTCTTGGTACTGGAATGCNCCTAACTCTCCTTCTTACCCTTCAGTCTGTGTCATCTCTCCAAAAAGGAAAGGGGGACCAGCAAAGCTCTGTTTTAGGACTGTGGGGTGTAAACTGCAGTTAATTAGGAAATCTTTTTTAAAAAAGGTTTTATTAATATTATGTCCTTAATATTTGGTAACAACTTGTGAGCAGACCCCTCCGCCAACCCCCCACTAGACGCCTTAAGTAGTGAAAGATCCGTTAGCACAATGCTAAGAGGAAGATTCTCTAAATTCCAAAGGCATTCACTGTCCCCTTAACTCTTCCGAGCCTCTACTTTTATTCAACATTAGAACAGTTCATTTTGCACGGCTACTCTCAAACCTCAAGACCTGTCTGCACTTTCTTTAAATTACATACGTGTAGGGATGTGGATGCACACAGTAAGATACGTTCCTCCAGGGTTACTTGAAGAAGCCAAGATTGGAAGTCTTAGTCATTCTTTAAGTTGCCATACCAAGGAAGAGGAGTGATTGATACCCCTAACTTGAAAATACTCACACAACACTGTCCCCTTCAGGAGAGCTAGGGTTCATTTTGTAGGTGTTTCTAACATAAGATAAAAACATGATGTTTGATATGCACAACACAGCTTTNNAAACGAGAACTGGCAAAACTCCTGTGGGTTTGACGTGGGCACACCTGCAGTCATTTCATGTTTTAGAACCATGCTGCTGTCTTCTGGAGAAGGANGACTCATGAGAAACATAGTAGAGATGGTTCTTAAGTTACTAGTGNCAGGGCTCTTATTGACTAGAAAAGAACATTCAAACAGAAGCTTAAGAGCAGGCACTTCTGCTCTTCTTTAACCTCCATAACTTCATAAATAAGAGGTCACATTTGATAGCAGATCTAGATCATTCTATTCTCTTAGTGGATGTCTATGATTCTCTCAGCTTCTGGTTGATTTTATTTTCCTGTCCTTTATTCTTTTCTTTTGAAATAAAATAGAGTAACATATGCTTTCTGATCATGCAGATATTTCATTTATTCATAAATACAAATCTAAAATGTGTGTTTCCTTAAGTGTGGCAGGCCCTCAAAATCTTAAGGGTACCCTTTGGGTGCCTGTGGTCAAGGAGACACCCACTCTTCTTTACTGAAAGTTATCTGTAGCCTGCTGCAGTGGTGTGGGCTGGGTATGGCCACACACAGAAAGAAGAGACTTGGGTTGTCCTTTGACATTTTGTGCAGAAGGAGTGATATTAGGATAACTAAATGATCTCTCGTCACTGATTTTTCTAGATTCATAAGAAGGAACGTGCCGTTATGTTTGGTACATATTCTATGGAAAGAATCTCTTTGACTGGTGATGCCCCCTGGGAAGGTTAGATCATGAACAGTCTAAGATGATCTCACCTACTTAGTTAAGGGGGTTGAACCTCATGGCACACAAGGAAGGCGGTTACAGTTAAACTGTTCATAACTGGTCTGCCCAGACTNTCAGAGAGAGCAGAAGCAAACCTTCAGAGAATAATTATAACTCTCAAATATAGCTTTAACAGAGCTCTGTAAATACAAGCTTTCGTCCCTTAGAGTAGGTAACTTTGATGATGGAGATCAGTGGAGGAGAGCAGTATCTTTTCACACTGATGGTGCTAGGCAGGAGTCAAGTACCACCTTTAAGGAGGAATTATCTTGAATGTATCAAATACTTGGTTTTGCCTTGTCTCATACCTTTGTCTTGCTATGGCTGATTACTCATGTTAGATATAAAACAGGCAGACTTCACTATGGCTAGAGATAAAGGTATTTTAATACGCACAGGTCACATATCTTGGCCAATAGTAATTTTATATCATTTTCTTAAAGGAAATCACACTCTGCAATATTTTTCCACTGGAAAAAAAGTGTAACATGACAGAATGCTCCACATGTAACTCTTTCATTTGAGTAATTGTATTGAATCCCTTTCATCCTAAACAGTTTTTAATATCTTTTGTTATTTCTTTTGATATCTGAAAGATAAGGAGAATGTTTAGAAAGACCCAAGTCATATGTCTAATTTATTTCAGTTTCTCTAATAGGGAAACTTTTTATACCTGTAATGAAATTTTCCTTCCCATGTGAAACAACATACAACTAACAGACATGGAAATGTAAACCNTTCTCTCCCTTTAAGAACCTAAAGGGCTAAAATAGAGGGTTGGNTTCCTGATTGGCAGCCCAGGCTTGCCTCCTCCAAGCGCTGCCTTCTGCAGTTCCCCAGATGGAACACTTGAAGAGGGCTTTTCTCCACATGACAGCATTTCATCCCACAAAACCCACAGAGTATGGTGGCAAACTTCATGGCCCAAGAGCCTGGTTCTTACAGAAGTAGCTGTCTGGTTTGTTTTTTCCTCTCACAGGTGCACAGCACTCTAGAAGAAGAACAGATCCATTCCAACCCACCCACCACCTCCACCCCCCAACCCACCCACCCAAGGTCTTTTCTCCATTGGAGAGCTCTGGGGAAGTCAGTCACTAATCAGGCAGACTTTCATTTGCTAGAGGAGGGCAGAGGGGATGGTAAGAAAAACCTTCATCTGAAGTCTTTCTGGCTGATCCCACCATACATCAGTCTGCTATACATGGAAGAATTGTGTAATCTGGCTTGCTTGCTTCTCTGAGAAACATATTGAAACACTTTACGTTTTAGGTGTGCATAGCCATCACAGAGTTCTCTTCTATACTTTCTTAGTCTCAACACATGTCTCACTTGAGGATGTAGTGGAAAGGTAGTCCTGCAGTGGCTCATCTTGTCCCAGCTTGTAAACTGGGATTTGTTCTTTCCTATCTACCAGCCACCTGATTACTGTCCCCAGGCAAAGGGCACCGGTTCACATCATTTTTTCCGAGCAGTTAAACCTGAAAAGATACTTCTTAAAGGACTCACAGAAGCTGTCTTAGGGGTTTGGAAAACATCACAAAATCGTCAGCAAACCTTTTGGCTGTGTTATTTTTAGAGAACTAATTGTACTCCTTTAAAGTGGATTTTTGACAATGGGACAGTTTTCCCTGCCTCTACTGATAATGTGAAATATTTACAATTAAAACGCAAGCACAACACCGCAAATAGATACATTTAACCTCAGCAACAGTCAGACAGACCAGGGAGGCAGGGGATGGGGCCGAGGAGGTGACTTAAAAAGAGGAAAGATTTTTGTAATAGAAATGCTGTTGTTTCTGCCAAAAAGGAATTTTCATTTTACTGTTCAAACAGAAGTTTGTTTTCAAACCAGTTGCTAGTTAAGAAACTCACTGTTCATCCCAGCATCCTTATGAATCAGCTCTAAGTAAGCGTGTTGACCAGAAGCGACTCACTCCGGGTAGCAACCTTCCCTGGAGGTCAGCTGCTCCAAGAAGGGTTATCTTACCTTGAGCACGTAAGATCTGGGAGACAGGGACTCTGGGCTCCCACGGAGAGGACCGAGGAAGGGCTCTGATCCTCTGAGCTCGGCGGGTAACTTGCACTTGGCTTTTATGGACAGGTGGGCGGAGCTGCTCCTCACAGTAGGTGGGCAGGGATTGAGCCCGACGGCTGGCGGCGGGCCCGCTGCCCCNGTGGAGCCGGACACTTGTCTGGGGAGGGGCACAGAGGGTAGAGCCCGGAGCTTGCGGGGGTGGGGTGGGGTAGGGGAGAGTCAGGGACGTGGGAGGGCGGAGACAGGAGTGGAAACGGAGGTGGGAGAGAAGTTTAGAAAGGCAGAGACCACAGAAGGGAAAGGTTGGCGAGGATGTGAATGGGGTTTGGGGACTGGGAGCCAAAGTAGCGGTAGAGGAGGAGAGAGATAGGGATCTGATTCTGAAAGATGGGGTGGGTACTGGATTGTTTTCCGTGATATTTTTGGCGGGGAGAGGAACCGTGGGCGACTGTCACCAATTAAGGTGTTTTCCCTGTGATCGGAAGGCCAAGTAACGGCCCAAGAGAATTGAAAGGTTCCGAAGCAAGGCAGAGGCGAGGAAGATGGGCGGGGGAGGGGGTGAGTGAGGGACTCGGCCTGCCGGATGAGCCCAGACAGAGGTGGGAGGGGATCGGCCTCGGGAACCCCAGGCGCCCTGCTCCTGGAAGTTGGCTGCTGCAGCCTGGCCCACCCCTCCTCACTACTGCCAGGCTCCTTCGACAGAAAGTTCTAAGCGTGCAGCATCCAGGCCGCTCCTGAGACTGGAGCAGCTGTGAGGTCCATCTGCGGAGACAGCTCCGCACCAGCTCGTCCCTTCAACATCTGCTTATGTAACATAGGATGCCAGGGTTCGCTGTCCTCTGGTTATTTTCAGTATTTAAAAAAAGTCTCCTAGCTAGCCATTGCAAAAACGTCCCGGTGTCATAGCTTTTTTTTCTGCTTGTCGTAGACGTTGAGAGGATTTAACCAACAAGTGGGAAGGGTCATGCTGAAGTTATTAAGAAATGTATTCAGAGAAAGAAAAACAAGGTCCTTTCGCTGCTGAGCGGTGACTCACTTCCCAGCCTAAGCTCGATTTTTTTGCCACCAAAGGAATCAAAGCATTTTAAAAGAGAACTTGAGACTTAGAGGTGGGGATATGAGGGAGCAGGGAGAAGAGAGGTCAGATAGGTAGCCTGGGAGAACCTGCATACATATTCGCCAGTGTTCACCCGGATCTCAAGAGGAAGGATCTGTCCCATGCTGTGCTGTCTTCTGTCTTGTTTTCCAGTGAGTTCAAGCTAGCAACGGGCTGAGGCACAGCTATGGAGTTTACGAACTCCTGCACTCCTCAATGCACTGGGAACTTGTTCGTGGTTCTGAGGACTTCTCCAGCGAATTGTAGAGTGTTCAGTGGTACCCTCCCTCAGACTCTCCTCACAGGATGCCCCTGGACCACTNGCCCTGCAGTCTCCTTCCCCAGGTGTGAAAACAAATGCCCTTGGACTTAATCATATGATTCTGAGGGGCAAAAAAATCTCCTCTCCATTNAGAGCCACTGGCCTAGTAAAGGTCCACAGTGTAAGAAAGAATTCTAAAAGAATCTATTAAGAAAATACCGGTGCGTGCCACTGGGATAATAATAATACCTGCCGCCACATGTGCTAAGTTTACACTGGACTTAGGTTTTAATAGATGTATTCCCATCTGTCTGCCTGGAGAGCTCAGAGCCTCAACTGGTGATTCCTTTGTAAGAATTCCAAGCTCAGCACCACTGGATACGCTTGGAAGTTAACAAGTAGAATCTGATGTGATTCAGAGAAAGAACACGATCAAGGGTACANGGAATGAAAACAATTTTCATTCTCATCAAGATACAAATTTGACATCACATCATATATTTAAGCTTACTCATCAAGTTTGTCACATTGCTTACTTGCCTTACTTAATATTTATAAGCTTTTAGTTCCTGGACCTCCCACAACTATATNTAAGAAGCTCTTTTGCTACAAGTTATACCTATAGGTTTACTAGCCCGCAAAGCATAATACTCAATAACTGTCACCTAGATTAACTGANTAAATTATTCTAATGAGCATGGATGTAAGGACANTGAGCAGTAGTTGTCCATTTAATGAATGAATGAAGAAGGAGAAAGCTAAAACTTTCACCTGAGCTCTTTTGCCCATTTGGTGTTTAGTTGTTACCTTGTTTTTCTTTCACGATTCATGATTCAGCTTTTCTCCCTAAATACTGCATCTTTTAAGGATGTGTCCAAATCCATTAAGTGAAGTCTATGAAATGAATAACCTTTGTTACCAGAACTGGAATTAAGACTACAGTATCTGTTCTGGGCCTGAATCATGAAACCAAATATGATTTTACAGGCATGGCGTCACTTCTTAGGAGCCTTTAATTTAGTAAGNAAATGTATTCCGAGCAAACAAAAGAGGGACTAGAGGAGGGTCTAGGTGTTAAAAAATGTGCTAGCAAATATTCTCACAGGATTATAGAAAATAATCCTTTAATGCCCCTCACACATTCCAGTTCCATCACATAGTTGTGAAAAATAAAGGGGGGGTGGCGACAACAAGAAAAGCAAATTTGAAGAGAAGGCGATCTACAGCTGCAGGCTGGAGTTTTCTTCTCCATTTTTTTTCACCTTTTGCCCCATTATTTTGAACCTGAACATCCAGCCAACATAGCAAAGGCACTCCTTTCATCTTGTTTGGATGGTGCCAAGGATTAGTTCATTTCTCCAGTTCGCACATGCCTGAATCTGATTCAGTAGCAAAGCTGGACAACAAGTTGTGAATCCAGGAACGGCCCTCAGTGCAGACTCTCAGAGCTCTTTTCCTAGAATCTCTCCAAAGNGACTGAGNCTGCAAATGGGCTNTATGGTGAAAGAAAAGAATATAATGACAACATGCTAAATGCCCTGAAATTGCCTTCCTGTGGACATATTAATAGCTACACATGATTACCTTATTTCCAAGTCCTTGGTGAATATAAACCTTTTCTGATGTG
>LZPO01097332.1:106138-116249 GCA_001675575.1 Neotoma lepida | reverse complement strand
TTTTATTGAGTTTTCAATTTAATTGGCTTTTTATTTTTACACCTTTCAGAATTTCATTTTTATTTGACGGCATGTACTGGACGTGCTACAGAGTTTCAGGTGGGTACTGGGATTGCATCTAGTCAGTAAGAACACTGTTCAGGATGAGAGGTGACCTTCTGCTCCCCACCTTTTCTGTGACCAGACTACTGGGACTGTTCTTATTGGTGGGGACACTTCTGATGGTACCTTTGCATAACTGAATACTAGTTTTGTCTTAATTTGTATGTTTTCCCTTTCTTCTATTTTGAAGATAATAAAATTCTTAGCTTGAGAGGTAGCAGAGACCACAAACTCCTTGAAATCAAGAATCTGTGTTAAGTCAAAACATTATCAACACAACGTCGACCACTCTAATACATATTTGGTGATTTCCATTTGAGCTTCTGCATGCTATACATTTAAAAAATTCCTGAATATAGCTTTCTTCATTCTTTTTCATGGAACACAAAATATAGGCATATGTCTAAAAATAGTAAATAGTGAGTATTTTAGACATCATTTTTACTTCATAAATATGGATATTTTAGGGGGGTCTGGAAATTGAAATAAAGGGTCATAATTTTAAAAGGTGAAACCATTGTTTAAAANTTTCTCCTTTCATGCTGTTAGTAATAAGCTAGAATTTAGGGACTGAAGAGGAGATGGACCTAGCCTACTACAATAAGTGCTTCGTTGAGATGGACATCCAATTTTCTATTCCCTCTGGATAACGATGATGTTCTTTGGGACTCCACTCCTGGGACATCAAGAGATGTTATGCAGAAAAGTATTTTATATCCGTTTGTGTTCCAGGACTTCTGCATCATTAAAATTAAACAGAATTATTTGAAAACATTTATTTCATCTTCTGGAAACTTCATAATGAGTACTGTATTTACATCATTTCCCCTCCCAACTCCTTTCGCACCCCAATGCCCCCTCAAGTTTATAAATGCTTCTTCTTTAATTATTATATATGTATATATGCATATATATCTAATTGCAACCTGCCGAGTCCATTTAGTATCATTCGTGTGTGTGTGTGTGTGTGTGTGTGTGTGTGTGTGTGTGTGTTTAGGACTGATCACTTAGGACTGGATAGCCTATCATGAGATTCGTCCCTGGAGAAGACTGATTCTTCCTTTATAAGCAGCCATTATTTAATCTGTGGCTCTTCATTTAGAGGTTGGGGCCTTGTGAGATTTCCCCCATTCTCTTAGTATTGTCTACTGGTGTCATTGTGTGTTGGTCTCATTTAGATGACCGTATTGTTAGGATTTTACGTCATTTATAGAAGANATTATCTTGAAGCAGACATACTGGTCCTCTGGCTCTTACAGTCTTTCAGTTCTTCNACANTGTTCCCTGAGCCTTAGGCATAGGAGTGGTGTTGTACATCTATTAGTTGTGGCTCTGCCTCCGTACAGCTATGCCACACGTTGACTGGATGATGTGTCTTTTCAGATTCTGAAAGGTGGATCCTATATTTGTTTTCTCCTCCTAAGGTTATTGACCAAAAAAATAACCCATACTCTGCCAAGGGACTTCTCACAGAGCAGGTACACTGGAACCCCTAAGCTGGGAAATCCTGTGAGGAAAAAAACTGCCATAATAGAGTGACCACAAATATGAACACCACTCATCCATAAATACAGATACCACTTGAGACTTTTCAAAACATTTTCTTGTGTTTTACCTCATTTAATTATCATTAGCTGTTCTTAGTGCAGTTTAAGTATTATTTTCCAACTTGGGAGATGAAGAAAGGGACTCATTATGCAANAATCGCTGCTTGAATGATAAAGAAAACTTAGTTTTGTGGGAGAGAACACATGGAGCTGTGGCTGGAAAACACTTGTAATCACTGAGTCGAGTTTTCCCCCATGTCTTATTTTGCAAACATTTGCTCCGCTGTAGAATTGCTCCTAGAGGAAACATTTCTAATGTGTGAGGTGATGGCTTCATGATTCTAGATACCTTAGTCCCACGTGGAAGGAGATATGTCTCAGTTNGTTTGACTCAGTGTCAGTATGCCAATACTTTTGTCTGAACAAAATAAATCAACTCAATGTTGGTTTATAATGGAATCTGGTGACAAGGAGTCATTACTGAAATTCAACCAAAGCATCTCATCCCAAGATCAATATCATGTACATATTTGTTATAGAAACTCATTGGGGAAATTTCTCTCTACTTCCATATCTTATATGGAAAGGGAGTGATGGGTACTGAAGAGATTCAACTCCTGATGTCACTGAATGGTACAGATGGACACCATTAAGTATCAGATTAAGTCATTAAGCTCAACACAAGAATGAAGTAGAGAGATAAAATTATAGAATTTGTTTAAAATAATAATCTCTCAGCAATTGTAAGCATTAAGCAATACAAACACATTGCAGCAGTTGCTTTGACACCAAAAAGAGAGAGTCCACTGGGGTGGGATGCTGAAGTGCCCAAATCAGACTGAGGCCCTGATGTTATCCATATCTTTTCTGAACTCTGGCTAGAGAATTAGGGTCAATTTGACTGGAACACTTACTTAATGAGCAATATAACGCACTGACAAAGGATTCTTGGGATATTGAATTATTCACGACTCAAGGAGCATAACTAGAGGAACCAGGTAGAACTTGATTTGTTAGGGCAAGTTAAGAGTCAACATGTGTATCTTTTNCCTACCACTGCACACATTAGTCACTCTTTAGATCTTGGCAAGGAAGTGAGAAACCNAATGAGAATTTTAAATTTAGTTTCATCTTGCATTTGGACATTTGTGGAGTAAAGAAGTTTATCTGGGTGGTAGGGGAAGCNAGCATAAGTTTTAAGTTTAGCCAGAGATAGTGTCTATTAGTTGAAGTTTCAACTCNACATCAAGGTCCAGAAGAACCTATAATTCCAGTGGCAAAAATTGATTCTTTTTGATTTATGGTTTTTCATAGTTTGTCAAGTCCCTAGAGCAAGATTTATGAGGCAAGGGGTTTAAGACTTGTNTCATTCCCTTCAGCTCTCACATTGAATTAGTAGGGCTTGCTACTCTGGTTTCTATTTATAACATAAGTCTATTTTTAGCAAATCCAACTTGTGGCAGCTTGCCCATTATTGTATGTTGATTCATCTTATATTGGTAATAGAGAATGAATGGCTTGATTTCCTGGAGATGAGTACATAAATGTCTGGGTTATCGTGAAACTGACTATGTGTGCACGTCACTTGTCACCATCTCATTACAGTCCATTTCCAAACAGGAATTGCTAAACTTCTTGGCATGCACATCTATTATCCATATACGGGAATCATTAGACTATGTAAATACAGCCTTTTTGTACTCATCTGTGCTTTGTATTCACCGGGTAGAGTTNTTCAGTAGTATAAATAAACCATGAAGTCTTACACTAAAATGTTCCTTGGACTGGGGAATAATATAAGTTTTATTTTAAGTGTGTTTGTTGCTTCCATATGAGTTTTTGTTTATGTGTTGGATTACAGCCATTGCCTCTATTGTGCAAAAGCCAGAAAGAAATTTCACTGGGTGTTTCTTGTAGAGGTTGTGAGTTACTATATTTCTTCAGTTTGTACTGGAGCACACTGAGTGGGTGAACTAGGAAGTAGTACACCCACACAGCACAGACCTAAAGCTTTCCCTTTTAAATAGTTGTTCAACAGGCAGAGCATGGCCTTACCTATTTAGATTTCTTGCTAGATAAAACTCATGCACAAATGGTCACACTCTTCTATGACAACATATACCAATCCTTTTTTATTTTTTTGTTTTTCAGAAAAACGCTTGGCCAATAGTTCTTCTTAAAGGAAATGATTAAAATACTTTTTTACAACTTACATATGATTCTTACATTTTCTAGCATGTATCTATCTGNTGGTACACNCACTCCTTTATCTCCTAAAAGAAATTCTGAAAAACAGTGCCATTTTCAGATTATCAGGATAAAAAAAACCATATACAGGGACAGCCTTCCATAGTTCAGAATATATTAGAATGAAGACATTTTCCTGTTTGCTACCACACTTATTTATTTATAACTTGACCATCTTTTTCATTTTTAATACTTGACTGTGGTGGTAGGAAGAGCAATGGTCCTCATCATTGAAGATATGTTACTTTATGTAGTAAAAAAAGATTGAGCTATGAACTTTAAGATGGGAATTTTTATCCCAGGTTAACTCCATGGGCATGATGTAAAAGTGGAGCAGACTTTCTAGCTATAGTTAGAGGAAGAGATTTCAGAAGTGAGCAAGGAGCAGAGAGATGCTTCTTCACTTGCTTTGTTAAAGGGCTTCATGAGCTGAGTAACATAGTCAGGCTATAGAAACTGGAAAAGACAAGAAAGTGGATTATTTCTTAGAAAGTCTAGAAGTCTGTTAGCCTGATGATGTCTTAATTGTAGACAGATATATAAGGTAATAAATTTACAGTGATTATTTGATGTAATAGCAAGGTAAAACTAACAGTTTTCTACCCAGCCATGGTTTTTGGTTCTTTTCCAACTTACCNTGACATTTCTGACCTTGTATGTCCTTTATTTTTACCTTGATCATTAGTCTTATCTCTTAGATCTCAGATGAAGATGGCTTCCATGCCTTGATATTGGATATTAACTGAAACATCCCCTGGTTTTAGTTTTTGTTTTTCCACAATTTCTTTCACANCAACCCATTTTTTCTATTTGTGGCTTTCTTTTTCTATTACACATTATCAGGATTAGTCTGGATTTCAGGGATTATTAATTATCATCTGACCCTTTTATTCAGTTCTCTGTGGCTAAGCATGTTTTAGTTAAACAACAATTATTAATTTTTTAATCTGCAACTTGCACATTAGAGAACTGAGTCATTCGGGGAAGTCTAGATCATTCCGTAGAAACACAAACAGCTTCAAAATGTTAGAAACTTATGAAATACCCAGGTCAATGGGTTGAGGACTCTGACCTTAGCTCTTCACATGAGTTCTGGAACCATTATCATCTTTACAGCCACTGTTCACAATACCCANTAAAAGAGCTATGCACACNCAATCAACAATTATCTCTGGATTAACCAACCAACATGTTCTCTGGATTCTCAACACATTATCAAAACTTGTCCTAAAGTCCCATTTAAGGATTGTGCTGGTTAATTTTTTATCAATTTGACATAAGCTACAGTCATCTGGATAAAGAGAATGATAAATGAATTGGCTCCATTAGATTGGCCTGTAAGAAAATCNGTGAGAGTATTTTCTTGATTAATGATTGATGTGGGAGGGCCCAGCACANTGTGGGCAGTGCTGCCTCTGGACAGATGTTCTGAGTTGTATAAGAAAGCAGGCTGAGCAAGCCATGAGGAGCAAGCCAGTAAGAAGTGCTCATCCATAGCCTCTGCTTCAATTCCTGCATCCAAGTTCCTACCTTGAGTCCCTTCCCTGACTTTCCTTTATGATGGTCTGTAAGGTTTAGGATGAATTAAACCTTTTCCTTCTCTGAGTTGCTTTGGTCATGCTGTTTATCTCAGTAATGGAAAATCAAACTAGACTAAGAGAGCTGTGTATATAAGTATATGATTATGTGCATGGAGGGTAGCCATTGCTATGTATTCATGACTCTCTAAAACAAGCATTGAGGACCAGCTTCACGTGTACTAAGTATATCTAGAAGTGTACTTTCCTATAATAAGGGTTTCTTGAAGCATGCTTGGTGATAAAATGGTAAAATGACAAACACTAGTGTTTTTGAAATTTATTTATCTAATGGTTGATGCACATAGAAGTCAGAAAAGATATTTAAAAAGTNCCAAGAGTCAAGTAAAAATCAAAATACAATTTACCAGAATCTTTGGAGAACAGCTAATTCTAAGAGGAAAGTTCACAGCTATGAGTATTTACATTGAACAACCCAGAGAAATGTAAAACATCCCAATTACAGACCTTAAGATCTTAGAAAAACAACATCTAGGCAAACCAAAGCCAGTATTACCTTGATACCTAAATCAGATAAGGACACAACAAAAAAAGAAAACCATAAACCAAATTTCTCAGTGAACATAGACACAAAAATGCTCAATAAAATTCTTACAAATAGAATTCAATTCGGTTTCACTGCAANGATAGCTCAACATATGTTAATTAATAGATGTAATGCAGCACAGAGAGTTAAGGGCAGAAATCACATGATCATCTAAATAGATATATAAAAGGCTTTTGACATAGCTCAACATTCTTTGNTGATAAAAACACTGAAGAAACGAGGAATAAATGGAACCTACCTTGACATAATAAAGGCTACATAGGACAACTCTATGGTTAACATTATAACTAGTAAGGAAAATTTGAAAGCATTTCCTCTAAAATTAGGACCAAGACAAATATTCCCATTCTCTGCTCTTACTCAACATAATGCTTGGAGTCTAAGCTATAGAAAGAGAAAGAAAGAAAAGGGACACAAATAGGAAAAGAAGTCAAATTATCTCTCTTGTGGGATGATATAAACCTCTGCTTAAAAGACTGGAGACATCACCAGAAAAGTCTTAGATCTAATGAACACTTTCAGCAAAGTACCAGGTGCAAAATCAAAACACAAATGCAAAAACCAGTAGATTTTATATGCTAATAATTAACTTGCTTAGAAATAATAAAGAAGAAAATTATATTCACAGTAGCTTAAATATATNTTGGAATAAACCNAACCTAGGAGCTGAAAGACTTCTACAGCAAAATGTTACAGCTAAAGAAAGAAATTGTAGAAGACACTAGGAGAGGTTTTCTTTGTTTATGGGTTGGTACAATTAATATTATAAAAATGGCTATGTCACCAATATCAGCCTATAGCTTTACTACATTTCCTAGCAAAATTCCAATGACATTCTTTATAGAAATAGAAAAAGAATATAAAAATTTATATGGAAGTACAAAAGATGCCAAATAGTCTTGAGCAGAAAGCAGTGCTGGGTGTTCATAATACCTGAACTCAAATAATACTATAGAGCCATAGTGACAAAGCCAGTATGATAATGACATGAAAACATATGNGTAGACCAATCAACTACAGCACCATGAATTTGACAAAGATGTAAAAAAAAATCACATATTTGTGATAAAAAGAAAAAAAACATTTCAACAAATGGTGCTGAGTGAATTAGATCCACATGCCTTCCCTTACACACACACACACACACACACACACACACACACACACACACACCACATCAAAGTGGATAAAAGACTTTTATATATAACATACAGTGATGAAATAAACAGCTATCAACTGAGCAGGGAATTACTAGTTTCTTAATCACAAACTGTTGAATTAAGAATACTGAGATGTGAGCATGAGATCTAAGGTCCATCCCTGGGTCTTGTTGATTAGTGTGGTACAAAGTTCTGGGGAAGACAGATGAATAAGACTTGGCTCCTCAGAATCCTGGAAATGGAAAATTGGGGTAAGCAAACAGGAACTACAATTGCAAGAATCACCAACAGAATACAAGAGATGGAAGACAGAATCTCAGGCATTGAAGACATGATAGAGGAAATAGATTTATCAGNCAAAGAAAATGTTAAATCTAAAAAATTCCTAACACAAAACATCCAGGAAATCTGGTACAATATGAAAAGACCAAACATAAGAATAATAGGAATAGAAGAAGGAGAAGAAACCCAGTTCAGAAACCCAGAGAATATATTTAACAAAATCATAGAAGAAAATTTTCCCAACCTAAAGAAGAANGTGCCTATAAAGGTACAAGAAACTTACAGAACACGAAATAGNTTGGATCAGAAAAGAAAATTCTCTCACCACATAATAATCTAGATAGTAAAAATACAGAACAAAGAAAGAGTATTAAAAGCAGTAAGGGAAAAAGACCAAGTAACATATAAGGGAGACCTATTAGAATCACACCTGACATTTCAATGGAGACCCTATAATCTAGAAAAGCCTGTACTGATGTCTTACAGATTCTAAGAGACCATGGNTGCTAGCCCAGAATACTATGCCTGGCAAAACATTCAATCACCATAGATGGCAAATACAAAATATTCCATGACAAAGTCAAATTTAAATATCTATCTACAAACTCAGCTCTACAGAGGGTACTAGAGGGAAAATTTCAACCCGCAGAAGTTAACTACACCCACAAAATCATAGTTAATCTCACACCAGCAAAACTTAAAGAAGGGAAACATGTACACACACACACACACACACACACACACACACTACCACTGCCACCAACAAAGTAACAGGAATTAACAAGCAATGGTCATTAATATCCCTCAGTATCAGAGGATTCAATTCCCTAATAAAATGATTCACACTAATGGAATGGATATGAAAACAGGATCTATCATTCTGCTGCATACAAGAAATACACCTCAACATTAAAGATAGATATTACGTCAGAATAAAGGGTTGGAAAAAGATTTTCCAATCAAATGGACCTAAATACAGCTGGTGTAGCTATCATAACATCTAATAAGATAGTCTTCCAACCAAACTTAATCAAAAGAAATGGAGAACTGTTGTAGAATATTTTTTTAAGATGTATTACATTTGTTTATGCTGTGGAACAGTTGTTTTAATGATGTAAAGATGTGTTGCATTCTGTTATATTGCATTTGTTTAACTCTGTGAAGACCAGAGAGTGATAACACACACGCCTTTAATCCTATTACTTGGGAGGCAGAGATCCATCTGGATCTCGGAGTTCAATGCCACACTGGAAACAGCTAGGCATGGTGACACACACCTTTAATCTCAGGAAGTGATGGCAGGAAGCAGAAAGGTATATAAGGCATGAGGACCAGGAACTAGAGGCTTTTTAAGCTTTTAGGCTTTTAGCAAAAGTTCAGCTGAGATCCATTTGGATGAGGACTCAGAGGCTTCCAGTTTGAGGAAACAGAATCGGCTGAGAAGTTGGCAAGGTGAGGTTAGCTGTGGCTTGTTCTTTTTCTCTGATCTTTCAGAATTTACCCCAATACCTGGCCCCAAGTTTTTTATTAATAAGACTATTTAAGATTCATCTTACAGCGAAGTTCAAAAACACAAGGGACAGCTCATGCTGGAGAGGATGTGGAGTAAGGGGAACACTCCTCCATTGCTGGTGGGAGTGAAAACTTGTACAGCCACACTGGAAGTCAGTGTGGCAGTTTCTCAGAAAACTGGGAATCAATCCACCAGAAGACTCAGCTATACCACTCTTGGGCATATACCCAAAGGATGCTCAATCATACCACAAGGACACTTGCTCAACTNTGTTCATAACAATTTTATTTGTAATAGCTAGAAACTGGAAACAATCTANATGTCCCTCAACTGAGGAATGGATAAAGAAAATGTGGTACATTTACACAATGGAGTATTACTCAGCTGTTAAAAAAAGGGCACCAGGAAATTTGAAGGCTAATGGGTAGAACTAGAAAAAAAATCATTCTGAGTGAACTAACCCAGACAGAGAAAGAAAAATATATATTTGTCACTTGTAAGTGGATATTGGCTGAAAAATAAGGATAACTTATCCACAGCCCCAGGAAGACTTTGTAAAAAGGAGAGTTCATAGGGGAATACCTGGATCTTCCTGGGAAGAGGACATAGAAAGGATTTCGTGAGTGTACTGAAGGTGGGCGGGCATGGAAACAGGTTGTAGGGGCAGAGGGGGAGAGTACCGAAAGAGACTACTGGGAAGGGGGCACATTTTGGGGTGAGATAAAAATCTAATGCAAGAGAATCTCCCAGGAATCTACAAGCATGACCCCAGCTAAGACTCTTAGTAATAGCAAACATATAGCATGAACTGGCCATCTCCTGTGACCAGACGGGTGCCTAGCCCAATTGTCATCAGAGAGGCTTCAACCAACAACTGATGGAAACAGATGCAGACTCACAGCCAAACACGAGGTGGAGTTTGGGGAATCCTTCAGAAAGGGGGAGAAAGGATTGTAGGAGCCAGAGGGGTCAAGGACACCACCACAAGAAAACTGAATAATTCCCAAATGAATCACCAATGGGTCAAGGAAGAAATAAAGAAAGAAATCAAAGATTTCCTAGAATTCAATGAAAATGAAAGTACAACATACCCAAACTTATGGGACACAATGAAA